>JAVXUL010000014.1:15305-32475 GCA_035590515.1 Trichilia minutiflora | reverse complement strand
TTGGATTTGGCCGAACCACTATAAACCGTGTTGCAAAGTCTCTCTTTACCCTTATCCTCTATTTGTGTTTGCACATTGGGTTGTGGAAATCTAAAATTGTGAGAACTTTAGTTCTAAATTTTTGAAACCCAATTCACCCCCTCCCCTCTTGGGTTGCCTTAGTGGGATTTCAGTATGGTGTCTCAATCACATTCAACGTAAAGGATCTCTCTCCATACTTAGAAAACTTTAAAGCTTCGATGATGTGCATCATAGACCTCTCACACATACAAAAGCAAAAATGTTAAAGAACAAGCTTGCTAGATAAATCTTAATATATAATATTAAAATTAACAAGGTTTTATTTTTAGATTAGAAGGACCAATTACAAGGAGTACCATTCAAGCAACTCAAGTTATTTTTGCATGAAATTATGCCAAGCCCGATAAAGCATGCACCTAAAAACACGAAAGTAGGCTAGAATCCATTTCTATGTGAGATAGAAGAAGCCCATAATATATATAAAAATGGTCAAGCCTTGTGCTAGGTTCAATGTATCTTATAGGAATACAACAAAGAAGGCAATTGAGATAATTGATTGATTGAAAAGTCAATAAGGTTAATTGCCACCAATAATGCATCTACTGTCATTATTTATTTCAATTGTTGATTAATGTGTTTCCTCATTTATATTTTATTAATTAAGAATAGCTAGAGTTTCTTTCTATGTAATTCTAGTCATTTACGCTTGTAAACCATCTCTATAAAAAGGATCCTTATGAATGTACTGAAAAAAAAACATGAATAAGAATTTTTCCTTTACCTTAAGCAAGTTTTCTTTATCAACATTTACTCTTTTTTAAGAAAGTGAATTATGAGTGTCTTATCGGTCCTTGGTGCCAAAAGAGTATAGCGACTACGAATTGAAATTTCATTATGGCATCATATACTTACAAACATTAAATTTCTTTCCTTGGCATCCTTAATTTTCTTCTTTATTTTCACATACACTCCCAAAATTTATATAGAGTTCATCTTGTGTTCTCTTTTGATTGTCTGATTTTCAATCATTTTATTCTTATGTTTGAGTGACACTTGTGTTAAAGAGTTGAAGGCTCGTCGGTATCAAATGTTAAGTTTTCTTCCATTCCCAAGCTTATAAGGGATTTTATCAAAGGTAGGTCTAATGAAATATTTTTTTCAACATATAAAATGTGGTATTAATGACTTTAGCCCAAAAATATTAAGATAATGAGTTTTTATGCAACATGGTCCTAATCGTTTCTTGAATTGATCTATTCTTTCTTTCTACAATCTCATTTTATTAAGTCCTAGAAGATGAGAATTGATAGTCAAGGCCATGCTTATCAAAAAACTTTTCAAAAATATGATTTTCGAATTCATTACTATAATCACTCCTCATGCATGCAATGGTAGTATCCTTTTCATTTTGAACCTTTTTAGAAAATTTTGAAAACATGTGAATGGACTCATCTTTTGTTGCTAAAATTAGTGTCCAAGTGTATTTTGAAAATCATCAATGATTACAAAAGTATAATGCTTGTCTTATAGATTTATCATTTTTGATGGCCCAAATAGATTCATGTAAGCAAGTTACAATGGTGTAACTATGAAAATATGAGGTTTAGATTTAAAAGAGATTTTGATTTATATTCTAAATTGATAAGTATCACATATTTTGTTTTTTACAAAGTTCATTTTTTTAAAAACATTCACAAGATTCTTTTTCAAAACTTCAGAAATCAAATTTATATTTCTATATCCTAACCTTCTATACCAAAGCTAATTATTTTAATATAATGAAGAAAATAATTTTCAATATTTAATGCACAATTAATGGCTATGGTATAGATATTTCCATTTTTATCACCTCTAAAAATGGTTTGTCATCTGCTAAGCTTTTAATGATGCAAGATGTATTTTTAAAAATGACTGTAACTTTTATCACACAATTGACTAACACTAAGAAGATTATGCTCTAATTACTTACTAATAAAACATTTTTTTTCTTAAAATGGAATTAAGGTTACTAACATTGCAGTAGCCTATGATCTTTCCTTTAATGTTATCTCGAAAAGTAACATATCCTTCATCTATTAATTTATTGAAGTTTAAAAGAATCAACATGTCTCCTCTCTATGCCTTGATCAACCGCGATAAAGAAATCACTTTTTACTCTTTAATAGCTATAAAATCCATTCATTTTGTATTTTAGATAATCAAACATTTTTAGATTCTTCAATGTTAGCCTTGTTTCGTTTAAGGATCTATACCATATCAATTTTAAATTCTTTTTTTTTTTTAATTTGACATCTCTTACTGTTAAAAGTTTAGTTTGAATCTTATAAATGCATGAAGGTGTAATTGGCTTTTTAAAAATCTCAAACGTTGAATTTGGAGCGAATAATCAATAATTTTTATTTGAATTTGAACGAAATAAAAAGAGTAAAACAGTTAAAGTAAATAAAAATTAAGGGAATTATTAAGGATATAATGGTCTTTTTAAAATATATTATAATATTGTTTTCAATAAAATTACAATATATAGATAGATAGATAGATATAGATATAGATATTTTCGCAAATTTGCGCTAGTGGAGATGATACGCCATATGCAACTGTGGATTTCGAAGTTGTACTTTTGTGGGAGAAGGGAAATGGTAGCGTTGAGGGATTCGTTGTTGAGGATTGAATCAGGGATTTGGTTCTTCATGAAACGTTTGGGTTTGGGTTTCGTACTGATTTCAAGTCTTTCTGGTTCTAATTGCTGCTTGTGCTTGATGTTGTTGTCAATGGACTCCATGGTTCGGGATCAGATATTGATAATTGGGAATGTTAATTAGCAAACGATTTATTAGATAGAGATATGTCAATTGGGTTTATAGGGTTATGGTGAGGGTAAGATCAATATAGCTAGGGCCTACGGTTTTGTAGCAATGAACAATTGTTATATTTTTCATATGATGCGGCAATTTGAAACTAGGATGGCAAAATTTGAGAACCAGGATCAGATCCGGGATTCACATATTTGTCAAGACTCCCAATTTTGACATAGAATAATAACTATTATGTCCTATATTTAAAACAATTAATATTTTTTATATATTTATAAATTATTCCTAAATTTAAGATATTTAGAAATAAGTTAAGAAATATTTTAAATTGATGAATTGACCTAAATGCTCGATCATATGAGTGAAATTCGATTGATCAATTTGAAATATTTCTTAGTTTATTTTTAAATATCTTAAATTTAGGAATAATTTATAAATATAATATAACTATATAAAAAAATATTAATTATTTTAAATATAGGGCATAATATCGGTACAAAACCCTAGGCCCCAACTATCTTGATCTTACCCTCGCCATAACCCTATAAACCCAATTGACATATCTCTCTATCTCACAAATCGTTTGCTTATTGATAATTGGATCGTTTGCTTATTGATATTCCCAATTATCAATATTTGATCCCGAACCATGGAGTCCATAGACAACAACATCAAGCACAAGCAGCAATCAGAACCAGAAAGACTTGAAATCAGTACGAAACCCAAACCCAAACGTTTCGTGAAGAACCAAATCCCTGATTCAATCCTCAACAACGAATCCCTCAACGCTGCCATCTCCCTTCTCCCACAAAACTACAACTTCGAAATCCACAAGTGCATATGGCGTATCATCTCCACTAGCGCAAAGCGCGTGGCACTTCAGCTCCCTGAAGGCTTGCTGATGTACTCTCTCATTCTCTCAGACATCTTCAGTTCATTCGCAGATGTAACTCACTGCTTCATCCTGGGTGACGTCACTTACGGTGCGTGTTGTGTCGATGACCTCTCTGCTTCAGCTTTGAAAGCTGATCTTTTGATTCACTACGGCCACAGCTGTTTAGTTCCAGTTGATTTCACCAAAATTCCATGCCTTTACGTCTTCGTGGAGATCAAGATTGATGTCAACCGTTTGATTGAAACCATCAAGCTTAACATTACTGATTCAGCGAAAATCGTACTAGCTGGGACTATACAATTTGCATCAGCAATCAGAGCAGCGAAGCAGGAACTCGATAAACAGGGGTTTACGGTTATGATTCCACAATCAAAGCCATTATCAGCTGGTGAAATACTTGGATGTACTGCACCGAAGATTTCAACAGGTGAGTCAATGGATTTGAAATTGGTTTTTATTGCGGATGGTAGGTTCCATTTGGAGGCGTTTATGATAGCAAATCCCGGGATTAAAACGTTTAGATACGATCCGTATTTAGGGAAACTGTTTTTGGAGGAATATGATAATAAGGGAATGAGAGAGATGAGAAAGCAGGCGATAGAAAAGTCTAAGGAGGCGAGGAATTGGGGGATTGTGTTAGGGACATTGGGTAGGCAAGGAAACCCTAGAATTTTGGATAGGTTGCAAAATAGAATGAACGCGAAAGGGTTTGATTATGTTGTTATTTTAATGTCGGAGATTAGTCCGGGGAGAATAGCTCTGTTTGAAGATACTGTGGATGCTTGGATTCAAATTGCTTGTCCAAGATTGTCAATTGATTGGGGAGATGCTTTTGCGAAGCCACTTTTGACTCCATTTGAGGCTGAGATTGCGCTTGGGTTTATACCCGGCTGGTGGGAGAGGGAAATGAGTAAAAATGAATCCTGTTGTGGGTGTGGAAATGGAGATAACAAATGTGAAGGAGAGGGTGCTGTTTGTGGTGACTATCCAATGGATTACTATGCACAGGATGGCGGGGAATGGAATTCTTCCTATGCGAAGAAGGTTTCTCGGCCTATGCGGAGACAATTTACAGCTTCTGCCACAGCTAGTTCTGGTTCATGACATAGATCTTATCAAGTTCTGCATTCCTAATTGTTATTTGTTCCTTGATTTTACCATTTTTGATATTTGAAATTGAGGATAGTGTTGAATTAGTAGCACAGGCTAGTGTAGGGGAGATATACGGGTTCAAAGTATAGGAGGGAATGGGCTGGCTAGTCGTTTGGGGATACTCGGTCCAAGGACTCAACAAGTGATGTCAGAGCTTGACCCTAATAGTGGTGGAGTGGTTCAGACGGAACAGCTGGGGTTTGTCTTCATCTGGCTAATAAGGTTTTGTCTTAGGAAAGATTGTTGAGTTGTCCCATATTGGCTAGTTAATAGTTGTATTCACTGCACTTTACCAATAGTTAATTTGTTTGATTTTCTCTTTATTGCTAGGATTCATGAATAAGCGTATGTTTGAGATAAGGCACTGTGACTTTTTTGAAGCAATGGAATCTTAAAATGTTAAATATCAATGAAAAAGGAAGGGACCGGTCTGCACGTTTACAGTAAGTAGAAGCTAACGATAATAAACATTAACCTAAGAGAGACGTGAATGCTGTGGATTCAGGCATATTCCATTTTGTATATTTGAACAAATAATAAATGAATAGAGAATGATCATGTAATTTCTCTTTTCCTTGCAATAAGAATGCCAAATTTCTTGCTTAGAGATAGTTGTCTGAGGATATGGCACATCATTAATGTGCATAACATCTATTTCATATAAACAGTAATATTGGTTGGTTTCCTATGTAATTCTTTCCAATGAAATTCATGTTCTATTCCATATAACATGTCACCCGCTCCATTGAATAGGTGAAAAGCCTTACAAATGAAAGAGTAGTTATCATGGAACCCGTTAATCAATATTCCTTGCAAACTCTTAGATTCCAAATCTATCAGTGTTTGGTCAGACGCTCAAGGGTGTATTTTCGGTTCTTTTCTCTTTGCATTTGCTCTTACAAAATAAATCTTAGGGAAATAATTTGCATTGAACCAACTGTTTGAAAAAATTTAGCAGAAACTCGTATATTCTTTTATTATTAATATCTGAGAAACTACTATCAAAGAATGTTGTTAAGAATCCAGAAAAGATGAACCTTTGAAATCAATATCAATCCAATTATGATGTTTGCGTTGTGGGTTGATATCATTATCAAGCCAAGCCAATTCGACTTCAAGATTGACATGTGTTTATAATTTACTGACTTCAAAAATTTGATTCTTTTGAATTCGTAAATGATTCTAGGCGTGGGTTTGCTCGAATGAGATTAAAAAA
The DNA here is from genome assembly GCA_035590515.1 of Trichilia minutiflora. Classification (NCBI taxonomy): domain Eukaryota; kingdom Viridiplantae; phylum Streptophyta; class Magnoliopsida; order Sapindales; family Meliaceae; genus Trichilia; species Trichilia minutiflora. Next base: position 26,378 of record JAVXUL010000014.1, on the reverse strand, counting down.
GGATTGTAGTAATATTCAAATCAAAATGAAATCACCTGAAGGAGAGAGTGAATTTGAATGTATTTGTGTAAATCCTATTTTTTGGATTAAGAGTATTTTGATTATTTTATTTTATAAAAATGTTTTTATTAATTTTATAAAATACATATCCAGATATAATAATTAGTAATCCACACTATACTATATTAAGATTTAATAATATATAATTTAGAAGAAATTAGATAAAAAATAATTAAATAATTGATCAATGAATTTTTACTATTTAAAAAGAGAAAACAGAAACGGTTGAGTAAAATGAAGTCAAACGTGGAATGAAGTTATACTTTTGCCTTTTCTAGAATTTTTCTTTCTTTTAATAATTCAAAAACATTTGGATACATAAAATAAATAAGCAAAAAACAGAGGGGGAATGTTTATCATCTTCTTCAGCCTCTTCTTCTTGTCTCTTCCTCACTTTTACCTTTAAAATCTTTTTCTTTCAATTTTCTTCAATTTTAATCAATTAAACTCCGATTTTTCAACAGAAATCAGCACAAATCAAGCTCATTTACCTCTTACAAGCTTTATTTTATTAATTTGTTCAAGAAATTAAATTGATCAAAAATTACGGTTTATGTTCAAATTGAGATTTTTTAAATTTAAGAGTAATAAAAACTTTCTAAAATTCCCAACAACTCATTGGCAAAGTTATTTTATCTAACTTGAGTATTAATTTCATAATTGAACGAATTTCAATTTTTACAAATACTGTTTATTCAAAAATTTTATATAATTAAAATTGATTGAAACATAAATTTATATTTAGATGCTAGAATTAGTGATTTGATGACTAAATTATAAGAAATTTAAATTTGATTTAAGAAAATATAAGTAGATAGTAAGTGGGTTTACTATATAGTTAAACTTTTATGAATTTAGATTTAAGTTTGATAAATTAACTTAAATTGTATTAATTAGAACGTAGGATGAGTAAATATGGTATTGAATTGTTGAGAATAAGAAGTTAATTTATAAGGCTTACATGAGGATGTAGGTTAGAGAGGTAAATTATGTTTGAATTATTGATAATTATTGAATTATGAATTGGTTATAGGATTTTATTATTGAAAATTAGTAAAATGACTAGAATAATAGTTTGTGTCTCGAATGATTAAGTGTTAACTAAGAAAACTCGAATTAAGATTTATCATCGTACATATAGATTATATTGATATAGAAATTAATGAAAATGTTGGTATATATATGGCTTAGGCGATAATCGAGAGAGAGAAGAGCTTGTAAGAAGTGAATGATTACAAGAATTTTACACTATCCCTAATCTGCAGGTGAACTTTATCTGAATTATATTTCTTTTGAAACATTTATAAAAGTTATGTGTTTTCCATATTTTAGGAAGTTAGGTGGTTCTTTTATAATTTCATATTTTAAATAATTGTTGTTTTTTACTCGTTTTTGTAAATAAATGAATATGACTTGTATTATGATTGATATGATTATAGGGTCTTGAAGTCCAAGTTTGAGATGGCGTGAGATAATTTTGAATATTATGTTCTCTGTATTATACATGTGATTTTGAGATGATTATGGTTTTTATAAAAGGATGTTGATCATATGATGCATACGATATGTATGTTTGGATTGAATTTGATTATTTTGGATACGGTATTATGGCCAAAGAGTCATCTGTGTTACCGAGACTTAATAGTATGAAATAAACTTAAAAGTTAGAAGAGATCATTCAGATGAGTAGTATGCCGATAGAGCTGGTATAAGAGGATTAAGATCTCATTTATGATAATGAGACCTTTTAAATAAAAATGTTGAAGATAATGATGTGAATATCACGTAATTACTCAAAATCAACGTTAGTAGTAGACTAGATTTTAAATAAATTATCATGTATATATTATTGTTTGTATAGAAAATATCTTATTTTACAGTAATTATTTTATATATGTATAGAAAAATCAACTGATGGTTTCATGGTTACTCTTAATTATTAAAAAAATAGTCCAATAATTTTGAATTAATAAGCTAATATTTTATAATAAATTAAATATCTTTTATTTATATTTATAAATGATTTATGTTTTAATTAATCATATCACATATTCTATATAAATATTTATATATTTTATCCACTTACAACGTATATATCTATATGAGTATACTCATGAGTTTATTATGTATTTTAAAATTTGATGTTATTTTTTATTTAAATTTTAAAATAGATTGATATAAATTGTGAATGGTTTAAGCTGATAAAACTTTTGATAATTATTGGTTTATGATTTTGAAAATTTTAATATATGTTGTACATGAACTTAGAATGAATAGAACATTTAATCATTCTGGATATGTGCATTAACTCCTTATTTAAGATGAGACATTTGAATTGTTTTCGATTGGATATTGATTTGATTATAAATTGAAATATTATAAGTTGAGTTTTGAATATAAACTAGTAATATTGTCAAATGTTATTTTGAATATATTTAAAAATAATATACATTCTAAACAATGAGACGATGTACATTCTAAATAATAGAATGTATATCCAGAGTTGGGACCAACTGAAACGTGACAATTTGAGTGATCAAATGGTTAAATGGTTTAGTGTACTATTATAACGAGGATTTGCCACTTAATTTTCCAAATAATCGAAGAAGAAAATGAAAATAAGCTTACAAAAAAGAGGAATCAAATGTGGATTTTGATTTTGTTTATGGTTTGCAGCCAATTTTTTAATTAATACCGCGGATACAAACTATGCGTACAAATCCTCTTCATCTCATGGATCATTTAATTAAGGAATAAAACAAATACTTGGTAGATATTCAAGAACAGTAGGAAACATTGATAGAAAGCTACAAGAATTATGGTGGTGTCATAGACGAGATGCATATGAGAAAAAGTTAAGCAGCGCACACACTTGGATTACTTGGGCCTTCACAATATGCACGTAATAATATAGTCTTCTTTTTATTACAACAATGTTGTAATTAGTCAAAACCTATAATAATAAAGGATAAGCTGAACTTATTTCTTTATTGTAGTTAATTTGGATGGGAATAGCAAGTGCAGATAATGGAAATGCCCATGCTATTACATATAGTAACATCCGTCCACACAAGAGAAGCAGCTATCCTATGTAGACGCTGTTTTAATTTTTGAAACATAATTTTATTTATTATCATCAGATTTGTCTATTACTTAATTGAAAACAATACGAATCTTTCTAAATTTTCTCTTAAAAACATGCGTAGAGGGTTATTTCAAGTGCAAACATTCTGATTGCCAGCACAATATACCCTAACGATTTGATCAAAATCCTCAAAGGGGTTTTAGCTAAAATCGACCAAAATTAATAAAGAACAAAATCTTAAAAATTGTTTTTAAAAATTCACAAACAATAAAATCATAGAGAAGGTTCACAGCAAATTCACATCAAAAACAAGTTACTCTTACAATAAATATAACTCAAAAATCCCAAAAAGGGATAAAGATAACTTACCATTCTGCTCTAACACAAAAAGCACCTAAAGCATTTTTTGGCCAAATAAAAAAAGATATTAATAGACCAAAGCAATCAAAAGCACTAAAAAGAACGTCAATACCACCCACCCCTATAGCCAATAATAATTGGCTTCTAAAACCTAGTCCATCGGCATAACATGGGTTCCAAACTTAAAATCCCAAAGCATATATCAACATCTTTTTCTCTGTCAATGAATCAAGCTAAACTCACAGAGAACACAAGGAGTGATAAATACCATGAATGGTCTCACCGTACTTAAAAGCACTTCCGGTGTACAATAGCTGGACCAGATTCATCATACTCCTCCTTGGATATCCACATCTGCAGGAAGGAGAAAAAAAAATCAGCAAAGAAGCCAATGACATTTGTTCCATTCACAATTTTACTCAACCTCGTGGAAAATAAAATTGCTGAAACATATGATTTAATAAAAGAAGTTAGCAAGAATGTTACCTGCTGGAAGGTGCTGAGAGATGCCAGAATAGATCCCCCAATCCAGACACTATACTTTCTCTCAGGAGGTGCAACCACCTTGATCTTCATGCTGCTGGGAGCAAGGGCAGTAATTTCCTTGCTCATCCGGTCGGCAATGCCAGGGAACATGGTCGACCCACCACTAAGTACAATGTTTCCATAGAGATCTTTCCTGATATCAACATCACTCTTCATGATGGAGTTATAAGTGGTTTCGTGAATTCCAGCAGTCTCCATTCCAATCAAAGCTGGTTGGAAAAGCACTTCTGGGCAGCGGAACCTCTCAGCTCCTATTGTAATCACCTGCCCATCGGGCAACTCATAGCTTTTCTCAATTGCAGAACTGCTTTTGGCAGTCTCCAATTCTTGCTCATAATCAAGGGCAACATACGCAAGTTTCTCCTTCATGTCACGGACAATTTCCCGCTCAGCAGATGTAGTGAACGAGTACCCTCTCTCTGTAAGGATCTTCACCAAGGCATCTGTCAGATCACGACCAGCAAGGTCCAACCGAAGGATGGCATGAGGGACAGCATAGCCTTCATAAATTGGCACTGTGTGGCTCACACCATCACCAGAATCCAGGACAATACCTATTCAAGGACCAAAAGTTTCTGGTAAATACTAGTCAAGAAAAGGATAAAAATGTCCCAGCGAATACTATTCAAGAAACAAAAATATAAAGATAACAAATTAGAAAGTTGAGATCATGATAAAAAGTAGTGAATTCTATAAAATTTTTAGAATACAAGAGATGTAGATCTATTGCAAGCAGTCCAACAGCTCACGAATTAGTCCCTCTGTTTCTGAAATATTGTTAGCTAAACTTTTTCTTAATTATTTAAACAAGAAGTTAAGCCTTCCGTCTAAATGTTTTCTTTATTCTTTCTGCATTATGACTGGCTTCCCTGCACTGACTAACAGATTTTCAACAACCCCCCAATAAAGCAAAATGAAATCCAGAGCATAAGTTAATTTAGTAAGCTATCCCAAGGTTATTCATCTCAAAAAATTAACATAACCAACAAATTAATAATAATCAATACAAACCTGTTGTACGACCACTGGCATAAAGGGAAAGAACGGCCTGGATAGCAACATACATAGCAGGGACATTAAAGGTTTCAAACATGATCTGGGTCATCTTCTCCCTGTTGGCTTTGGGGTTAAGTGGTGCTTCAGTAAGAAGTACAGGGTGTTCCTCAGGGGCCACACGAAGTTCATTGTAGAAAGTATGATGCCAAATCTTCTCCATGTCATCCCAATTGCTGACTATACCATGCTCAATTGGGTACTTCAAAGTAAGGATACCTCTTTTTGACTGAGCTTCATCACCTACATAAGAATCCTTTTGACCCATCCCAACCATGACACCTGTGTGACGAGGCCTGCCAACAATACTGGGGAACACTGCCCTAGGAGCATCATCACCAGCAAAGCCAGCCTGGAAAATTTTGTAACACCATAGAAATCAGCATTTGTCATCCCACTATTTTAGCATAATAATATTTATTAGATAAGATGGAACTGCAGCCTTAGCATTATTAAGGCTGTCATTAAGAATGTTTGTAAACATTAATCATTGATTTATCTTTATAGGTTGAACTGAATAGAATACTTGCTGACCTTGACCATTCCAGTTCCATTGTCACAGACAAGGGGTTGAATTTCCACACCATCGGCCATCCTTTATAATTCTAGGAATGGGAAATCAAGGAGAAATTACTTAAATTCGACAAGAAGCAATCTAACTGAATTAAACACATAGCCATATAGCATGCTTAAAAAAAATGAAATTCACAAATAGATATGAACAAACAAAAATTTGAACAAGGACAAAACACGTTCCAGATAATACAAACATGTAAAATTCATTTCTGGATTAACACTTCTTATGGTAGTTAACCTAAATCTTACAAGATATTCGATCCGATTGTGATTTTTTGTAATTCAGGTAATACGGCATGTTTAAACTTTAAACCCATATTAAATTTAACCATCTATATGTTTCTTAGAACAAGATGATGCTGACTTCAATCGATGGGACTTAGGACAATAACCCTTCCAGATCAAACACCTCTAAACACAGATGGTACAGAAGCTTACTATAACATTAAGGTTGAAAAAATTATAGCTAACACAAATATACAAGAGGAAGTTGATAATTGATCAAAGACAAAAACTATTTCACAAACTTCACAGATCAAACAAATTATATTCACCCATTTAATAGTCAACATATTTCGTCTCCCGATTACCAAGAAACCAAATTAAGCATATAGTCTAGCAGATTCAAACAGAGAAAATTATCAAAACAAAAAAAGAAAGAAATCTGGACAAACTAATATGCATGTATAGCAGATCTATACCAGTAAATAAAACGAATCGCATAATTTCAATCGTTAATCAACCTTAGAGAAATAACAAACAGTTGCCTTAGATCAAGGAAAGATGTCAATAAAAAGACAATGATCTATAAAAGATACCTATGATCTAGCGAAAAAAGAGCTTTCGGTATTCTCTGGAATGCAAGCGAAGCCCTTACTCGAGTTGGCACGGAAGCAGAAAATTAAAAACGAGCAAAATGGCAACTACATTTACGTTTTTATATGTAGGGAGCAAATGCTAATGAAATGCAAATGCAAATGCTAATGAACATTAGTTGTATGTGTTTGGCTACGGAGAAAAAAGCGAACCTGGAAATGAAATGAAATGTGGAATCTTTGCTTCCTTTTTGCTGTGAACCAAACAGGAAATAAAACCCAATTTTCTTTTCCATAATTATTTCTCGTATTTAATAATATTAAGACTAGCAAAAGGATTCTAATTTGATTTCGAGCAGAACAAATAAAGTCTGCCGTCCAAGTCCAAAAGTCTTGATATGATACTGTTTATTTCACTTGAGAGAAATTGTAAGAAAATATTCATTTTTATTCTTAATTTTAAAAATAATTATATTTAAAAAAATTTTGTATACTAATTTAAAGAGTTATAATTTACGTTAAGAGTAAAAAATAAATTAATTTAAGAATGAAATGAAGAATTTTATTTAAAATTACACTCTTTTTTTCATACGTGATTTTTGTTAATTTGATAATGAGCTCAAAAGTAATAAATTTTTATTTTATTTTTATTTAAAAATAAACTTCCAAAAATAAATATAAATTTTATTTTTATTATAAAATAAAAAATTTAATTCAAAAATTAACTCTTTGTATTTTGAAATTAATTTTTATTAATTTGATAATGAATTTTAAAATAATGATGATTTAAAGAGTCAGAAAGTGAGAGTGAAAGAGTAAAAAAATACAAATACACATTAAAAATTATATGGTTAAAATATATTGGGAAGGTTGCAAAAATATCCATATTTTCTACCCAATTTTCTAAAATAACCATGTTCGAAAAATATTAATCAAAATGTTTAAAAGTAGATTTTTTGGACGATTTTATCCCTGTACAAAAGTGAGTGTTTTTTGTTATGTGCGAAAGTGTAAGGTATACTTATGTGCGAAAGTGAGTGTTTTTTTATCATGTGCGAAAGTGTCTATATTCGAAAGTGCACTTTCGAACATAGGTAAAATCGTCCAAAAAAACAAATTTTTGAATATTTTCGTTAATATTTTTTTAACGTGATTATTTTCGTAAATTGACTAAAAAATATGAGTATTTTCGTGCATTTCCCAAATATATTTTTGATTAATTTTGTAAATATTTTGAGATAAGATTAATTTTAGAATTATTCCATAATATAGTGTACTGTTTTTTCTAACAATTTTCGTTTAAGATAGTTTTCGATGTAATAATTCCACGTCATCAAGGCGGCCGTATTGTGAGGGCGGTTGGTTGAAGTTAACGTCAAGCGATTGCTTCAGCCGGCCTCGTCCAACAAAGTCTGCTTAATCTTCATTTTGGAGGCTGGCAAGGGACCCTCTTCTACCTTTTCCTCCTGATTTGGTCACCCATTGGCTCTTTACACCTGGATTCTAACTTTCATTGTTATTTTTAAATTTGTCACGTATGGAAAGTTATTTCATAGCTTCCGTGTAATTTAATTTTTAATTTTGTTTTCAAATGTTCAAAATTTAAAAATTAATAATAAAAATATAATTTTTTATAATTTTTTTTTTTTGTATAAAATAACGTAATATGATAATATTAATTATTTTATAGTTTAATAACTACTACTCATGAATAATAATAATAATAATAATAATATATTATTATTAATCGTACTCAAATAAAAAAAGTAAATGCTTTGTTGTCAACATTGTTAATTGATTGCACGGAACAAAAGATATCCATCATTTAACCAACAAAAGCAAATTTCCTTTAAAAACATTTTATCAACTTATCATGGGTTCCAGTTGTTTGAAAATTTCTCAAACAGGGTGGATTTTGAAGTGCCTTATCTATGTAGATCTACAACCATCGCTATGTTAGAGAATGAAGGAGACCCCTGGATAGTCAAGTCATATCAAGTTGATAATTTTTATCAGCAAACATGCACCCTAACTACCAGGACTTACTGGTTAGCTAATTGGATTGGATTGTATAAATTTGACCAAAGTCGCATCCAATCAACCAATTTCTAAATTGAATATTTGTATTTTAAATCAAATTGATCCAATAATTTATGAATTGAAGGTTTTTTTTTTTTAATTTATTCAAATTCGCAAAACAAAAAATAAAAGAAAAAATTTTTAAATTTGCATCTGATCCACTAAAAATTGAAATAAATATAATTCTAGTATATATCAATCTATTAGTTATTAATTAATTAAAATAATAATATAAGATTTACTTAAAATTTCAAACATTTAAAATAAAACAATAAATATATTAGTTAAAAAGAAATGAGCAAATACACTAATTTAAAATTAAATAATATTAAAACCAAACATGCTAACAAAAATTTAATATTAGTTTTATTCATCAGATAACAGAATTTATGTATTAAAAATTTGAAATGAGATTGTGCGAGCGAGCCGCGGTGCCTATGTGCAGCTCCGAACGCATGGTGTGCAGACTGCAGGCAGATAAATTCGTGATTTGGCGGACAAAATTTTAGGTTCTAGGGTTTTGTCTGGCTTAGGGAGTTTAAGTTAGAAAATGGAAACTTAATATTTAATTCTCATTATTCGTTTTCCAAATTAAAAAAAAAAAAATTATTGTTTTTAGATTGAAAATGCAAATTTATGATCTGATAAGATTCACAACAAGTGAATTTAAACTTTTTCATTTCATTTCAATTCAATCCAATAACCAAATTTATAAAATACAGGTTAAAATAAATTAAATTGTAAACATTCGTATTAACCCATTTTCAATAACAAATGATATAAGGTGATTATGTAAAAATTTTAGTGACATTGATATTGAAGCAATTTTTAGAGCGCATGATATATATATAGTGTTAACTTATTTTAAGTTTGATTAAATTACTTATTTTTTGGTTCTTAATTTTTAATCATTTCCTCTATTTGTTAATCTTGTGTTCCTGCATGTATTAGTGCTTGATTTATGGGTTATGTTATATTGAGTGCGATGGTGAAAATGAAGGCATGTGGTCTAGTTTAGGTGAGAATAGTGGTAGCATTGAGAAGTTTTATTCTAAGAATTTGAATATGATGCTGCCAGCAAGTATTAAGTGCTCATTAAAGGAGTTGTTGATCAAAAGTTGTGTTTAAGGATAAAATAATAAAATGCAAAGATTATTTTTTAAATGATGTTGATGAATTTATAAAGGTCGTACAAGAAGGATTTAATTTGAAGATGATTAAGAATGAGAAAGTTAAGAGTCAGTCACCTGTGCAAGTCATCAAGTTGATGTACTTGAAGAATTAATGCTTCACTAGTGTTTGATAAGGTTAATAACAATATCGAAAGTTACAATGCCATTTATAAATAAGCAATATTGGTTAATGTTAGAGAACCTCAATTTGGATTGACAACCAATTCAAGTCAATGATAAGGATAGTATATAATATCATTATTAAAACAATTGGCGATGATTTGGAGTTGCCAAGACAAAAGGCCATACAAAACAAGAAAAAGGCTATAAAATCTCCACGAATATTATAGAAACATAATAATAATAATTATAAACCTTGATTTAGAAGTTGCTTTAATTGAAGTACGTAGACCATGATGTTCATTATATTAAAAGTATTTTGCTATACTTTAAAGGTCGAAGAGTTTGGTTTGTTGGTGGGTGCAAGAAATTCATTGCCTTTGATGGAACTCGTTTACAGAGTCCTTGTGAAGTGGCTTTGCTAGTAGCCACTGCAATAAATGATGACATAGAAATTTATGTAATTACATTTATTGTGTGTGATACGGTGGAATTTTAAGATTTCTATATTCATCAATATCTAAATATAATTATGAGTTAAGATACATATTTTTTTTTTTTTATTATTCGATGTAATTATCGTTATAACTTACCACGTTCTAAAGGTTAGATCTTTTTCTTTATTCTCTAATTTTATGATAGTGTATTTAATAAAAAAAAGACAGATTAGGATTTTTAAAATCCAAACTTTTCTTTATATAAAATTAGAGAAGGGACCTAACCTAACCCTGATTAGTCTTTATTGGACCTCTCCATCAAAGACTTCAACATGACCCATGACCTACACTGACTACTAAAACCAACCCATTATAAACGTTAAGCCCAATTTTCTTTAGATCCTATAATTGGGTCCACTTTACTCAATGACTATAACATTAACCCGTTTTTAATAAAATCATAGCAACGATTTAATGTAAGCCCACAAAATCCAATATTCTCCCATTTGGATTACATTAATCGATTTTGAAAACAAAAATTTTATTTATTTGAAAATGACTCTCAAGCTAATTAACAAGAAAGCATTTTATGTGATCACATTTTAAAATAATAGTCATGAGTTAAACGCCTCAAATAATCCGGTTCAATCTAATCTTTAATATTGGACTATAGCGATTAATGCATCTTTATTAACGCATAATCAATCCAAATCACAAATATTATCAATTAAATTGACATGGATCTTGGAACTAGTAGTGTAGTAAGATAT
>JAVXUL010000014.1:0-15205 GCA_035590515.1 Trichilia minutiflora | reverse complement strand
TCTTAAAAGGTGCTAGCCCTATAGGGATAATATTTACTCTCTTCTGTATCTTCTAAAATTCACAAAGATATTGTTATTCTTTAACTTTTTAAAGAATAATAAATATATAATATTTACATATATTTCTTTCGAATTTTATACTATCTTAAAAGGTGCTAGCCCTATAGGGATAATATTTACTCTCTTCTGTATCTTCTAAAATTCACAAAGATATTGTTATTCTTTAACTTTTTAAAGAATAATAAATATATAATATTTACATATATTTCTTTCGAATTTTATACTATCTTAAAAGGTGCTAGCCCTATAGGGATAATATTTACTCTCTTCTGTATCTTCTAAAATTCACAAAGATATTGTTATAACCATAAAGGTTTATCGTGAGTTAGTTATAAATATTTATCAAATTTGTCAACTATGAATTCTTCGAAAACTCAACAACTATAGGTAAAATCTAGCAATGTATCATATTCTCTAAATCATAAGGAAAAGACTTCATTAAACCTTTCATTAATTATACGTACCATGTGAGTTATATCTTTTTGTTGTCCAATTGTAATCAAGTAAGGGTTCATTATTTAGCTCGCCTACAGGTTATACACTTCTCACACACTCTTTCAATATCCCATTTCATGTGTGACCAAAAGAAATGCTCAATTAAGATATCTAAGGTTGATTGAGACAAGAAGAGAAATTGAAACACATCCATTAAGCCTTAACATCCTTGGCATGAAGAAGGAGTACTAGCATGATATGATGAGTTCCCATATAAGACCAAAAAGTCCCATTTTCACTAGGTTCCTGGGCCAAATGTCCAATATAAGGGATTGTGTTCCCTTATTTGGTAAACCGAGTTTTCAAGTTGAGTTTTACCCATCCTAAAATAACATCAATTGATATCAGAGTATGGGTGCTCTTGGCACTTATTCACGTGGATATAGGTGCTCATGGTGGCATCCCACACATGTATGTGTAAGATCCATCTACAAGAACACAGATGTCTTTTGATGGGATAGAGTATGATTAGTTTCTGTGTGAGACCAAAAAGTCCCACATTAGTAGGGTTCTTAGGCCAAATATATAATATAAGGCGTTGGACTCTCTCACTTGGTAAGCCAGTTTTCCAGGTTGAATTCTACATACCCCAAAATTATATCGGTAAAAATTGAAATTGATATAGTTATTTCGATATGGACAATATCAGATATATTATAAATTAATTAATTTATTTATATGATATATTATTTCTTTATTCCTTTTGAAATCATATTTTTTAAAAATTAATTTATCATTTTAACTATTTTTTTATATTCATTCTTCGTTACAAAACTTCTAATAAAAGTATCTTTTTATAAGCATATAAAAACTGTAATGATAGTTATTATTTTATTTTATCACAAAACAGATTTGTTTATTTATTTTATTATTCATCTATATTATTTATTTTAAATTTAAAACTATATAATAATGTTATTCAGTATTTTTTAATATAGATTTAAACTTAAATTTGATTCAATTCAAGCAACTCATTTATTTAGACCTAAATTTGAGGATATATTTTTAAATTTAAACCCAAATTCTAATCTACAAACCCATTCAAATCTAAATTTCAAATAATTTAGATTGAATTAGATTATGACATACTTATAGATTATATTGAATTGCCTTAAATATAATTTGTAATATGTAGATTAGATAGAAATTTTAACTTAATCTAGTTTAACCTGTAAATGTCCACCACTATAAAAAAGAAATAACGTGTAATTGGATATTTTGAAAACTAGAGGCCACTTGCTTCCTGACTTGAAAACTAATATATGCTCGTTCCTTTGTAAGAAAAAATGATCATTTGCCTTTTTTCCTTCTTTTTTCACTCATAAACAATGATATTTTTGTCTTTTTCTATTTAATTCAAAAGTTATATCATTTTTCTTTTCAACTTCAAAAAATGGCAATGTCCTTCTCCCTGTTAAATGTAAAATTCAAAATTTTGATACATGTTAGTCAATAACAAAATTTTGATAATTCGTTTCTACCAAACAAAACGTCGTTGTTTACCTTTATTCATATGGGTTATGAAATTAGAATTATCTAATATTCCTATACTTCAAACAACTCTTTTTTTTTTTTTTTTTTGTAATCCAGGTGTTTGGGCCAGCTTACGCGCACCTCGATTAATTCTGGGGGAGGGTTAGTACAGCATCCCACCATCGCGACCCGTCTCTTAAATTACAGTGCATCCCAATAATCGAACCCCATACCGTACGCCTAATCACACAGTCTCATCCCTACCAACGGGACTAATCACAGGTGGGTACTTCAAACAACTTATTCCATGGTTATGTTTAATATTAATCGAACCAAACAATTTTGAAAATTCTATTAAAAAATTAATTTTTTTTTGTAGAATCAATCAAAATTATTGATATATTATATTCAAAATGTTTTTATAAATATCAATTATGATTTTATTCCATCAATAATACTTGGTAGAATTACTTTTTAATTTTTTTTACATTTGATTTAATCATTTCTAGATTAATATATTATAAAATTTTGTGACAAATTTTTTACAATGAAAAAATCATTGTACCACAAAAGTCCATTTTTATTAGTAGTGTTATGTTATTATTTCATTATTATTTATTTAGTTATCAAAGAAAACAGCTGTTCTAGAAGGTCTATCACAACTACAATGAATAATATAAATGTATTTTTTTCCACTTGGACGTCTAAGCAAAGTCGTTTTAATAATTAGGTCAATTTTTATAAATATTATTTTATGGTCATTATTGTCAAATGCACCTAATAATATATGGATCCTCAGGGTATTATATATTCAGATATAAAGACATATTTATTATATTTAAATCATATAGGTCCGCATCCCAATTGAAATTATTGTACCCTCCTTAGAAATGGACTACAATATTCCTTCAAACTCCAATAATTTAAGAATAATTTTGCCGTATATTACAATTAGAGACTTATTCGTTATAGATAGTTAAATTATGTTCTTATTTCTAAAACTTAAACAGTATAATGATCCAAATGTTATTATCCCTTTTATTTTTCGTGTCGGGATGACGTGGGCTTGATGATGTGGTAAGCGTAGCTAAGCAGTTTTTGGTAACGAATAAAATAACTAATAGATTACAAAATTTAAACTTGCGTTAAACAGGGTTCATTTCATTGAATGATCATCAATTTTTCTTTGGTAACTTCGCCTACTGTAGTTGAAGATTACCCAGATTGAAGAATATCGATTCACATTTAACGATTTTTTTTTGAAATTTTCTCGAGAAAGATTTTCCCTTGAACAAAACAAAGCTTCAGCTAAAAAGGGTAAGTTTCCAATTTCTTTTTCAGTTTATCGATTAAATTATTTCCTTTTGTCTTTAATTTGTATTTTATGTATTGGGATTATTGGATTTTCTATTGGGCAATTTTGTTATGTATTGGTAGTGTGAAATTGTTTGAGATAATACTAGAATTGTTGTTCTGGTAGGTTGCCAAGAAACTTCTATTGGGTAGTTTTGTTATATATTGGTAGGGTGAAATTGTTAGAAATAATACTAGAATTGTTGTTCTTGCAGGTTGGCAAGAAACTAAGCTATATAGTGAAGAACTATAATTTCAGCTTTTTATTTACTTTGTTTTTCTTTTGATTTTAAAAATGATGGAGATTAATAAACAGATTATCAACAATTAACCATGAATTCATTTTTTTTATTTTGGATTTGTTTAGAAATAGAGGCAACTTCTTGAATAGGTATTTAAGTTGAAGTGAATGCATTGCTCAATTGTGCGATGGATACTGATTGTTTTTTTAATTTTAATTTTATTGGAATAAGGAGTGGAACGGCAATGACTTTAAACAGATCAACATAAAAAGCTGGATTAACCACGCTCAGTCCAATTCGTTACTATTAGAAGGATTTTGATGGGTTCTATATTGAGTAGAAATAGTTCCAGCGCTAGGGCACTCAAACCTTTTGAGGTTTCACAGAATGAAACTTGCAAAAGGCAGAGGCTGTCACCAAGCTTTTCTGAGGAAAACCCACGTCTGATTCCCAGTCTACCTGATGAGATATCACTTCTGATTCTTGCCAAACTGCCTAGAATTTACTACATGAACTTAAAATTGGTTTCCCGGGCATGGAAAACTGCGATGACAAGTTCTGAACTGTTCAGTTTGAGAAAAGAACTGGGAACAACTGAAGAATGGCTCTATATATTAACGAAGGTTGAAGATGACAAGTTTTTGTGGTGTGCTTTGGACCCCTTATCCAGAAGATGGCAGAGATTGCCGCCAATGCCTAGTGTTATCTTTGAAGATGAGTCAAGGATTGGTTCGGCAGCAATTCGGATGTGGAATGTGTTGGGTTCAAGTGTCAAAATAGCAGATGTCATAAGGACTTGGCTTGGGAGAAAAGATCCTTTGGATCGAATGGCATTTTGTGGGTGTGCCATTGGAGCTGTTAATGGCTGCCTTTATGTGTTGGGTGGATTCTCTAGAGCTTTAGCAATGAGAAACGTCTGGCGGTATGATCCGGTTCAAAATTCTTGGAGTGAAGTAAGTCCAATGTCAATTGGTAGAGCCTATTGTAAGACTGGCGTCTTAAACAACAAGCTCTATGCTGTTGGAGGGGTTACCAAGGGTCCTGGTGGACTAACCCCACTTCAGTCTGCTGAAGTTTTTGATCCTCGTACAGGTATTTGGTCTGAAATACCAAGCATGCCTTTCTCAAAAGCTCAGAATCTACCCACTGTGTTTTTGGCTGATTTGCTCAAGCCCATTGCCACTGGAATGACATCATATAGGGGAAGGTTATTTGTACCTCAGAGTCTATATTTCTGGCCATTTTTTGTAGATGTTGGTGGCGAGGTTTATGATCCAGAGGTAAATTCATGGGTTGAAATGCCAGTTGGGATGGGTGAGAGTTGGCCTGTGAAACAAGCAGGAACAAAATTGAGTGTCACAGTTGAAGGCGAGTTGTATGCTCTAGAACCTTCTGCTTCTGGTGGACTTGATTGTGCAAGGATTAAAGTGTATGATTACCATGATGATGCTTGGAAAGTTGTTGTTGGGGATGTACCTTTACCAGACTTTATTGATTCAGAGTCTCCTTATCTACTTGCTGGTTTACTTGGAAAGCTTTATGTCATAACTAATGATGCTAATCACAATATAAGAGTCTTGCAGGGTGATGTTCAGAATCATTTTGCATCGATGGCATCTGCTTCTTCATCTTCACTAAATAATGAACTAGCTGAACCAGTAGCGGAATCCGAAACAGATATTTGGAATATCATTTCCTCAAGGATTGTAAGATCTGCTGAGCTCGTTAGCTGTCAAACACTTGCCGTTTGATGCTAACAGGGGTGGGGCAAGCCAGATAGTGTTATATGGGATTGATCTTCTTCTTTTTTTTTAATCAATAGTTGTTGAAGTTGTAGTTGATATGGTAGTTTGTTCTGTATGCTCTCTGTGGTCGATATATTTTTTTTTAACTTGTAATGGGAAATTGGCGTATGGTTTATAAGATTTCCAAATTACAGTTTAGAGAGTGTTTCAAGTTGATTAAAATACTCTTGGGTCACTGAAGTTCTTTGTATTTGGTGAATGACAATTGACATTCAATTCAAGTATCAGCATCCTGTTTGCTGAAATCCGCTGTGAATCGAGTTTTTGTTGCCTACTTTCTTATATAGTAGAGGCAGAAAAGAATAAAATAGCTCGCTCAGCTTGTATTCAAACAAGATTTGATTTTAATTATCAATTTATTATATAAAAAATATATATTTTAAGGTTTTATTTTTCAACTTTGAATAGGATGCGAAATCGTATATTATTCGTAAAATATTAAAATTTATCATTTTATTGTTACTTGAATTGAAATGATAACAAAGTTAAACTTTGATCATCACCACTCAAATTACATCAATACATCTAACGGAGGAACAATAAAAATGTTACAAAGGCATCGTTTTTTATTGGACTAGATCATAATAAAAATTTAAATGATAATATTTATTTTTATTTATAATATATGAATATAAATTCATATAATCAATGATTTGATATATTATGTATGAACGAATATATTCTAGATATTAGAAAATAAACATAATTCATAAAAATAATTTTAAAATTACTTTTATATAATTTTATTCAAGCATTTGCATAAATTATTTAAAGTCAATTTTTAATTTATTTTTAGTCAAATCTAATTGTCAAACTTTTGATAAAAGTTGAGATATAAAAACATTTAGCATATCTAATAACGGAAATTGAAATTTATATTTTTTAGAGTAATAGAATTATATTTGGTTTTTAGTTAAAAATAAATATATTTAACTTTTGTTTTGGGGAGTGATTTGCAACAATTGCCCACAAAACACGAATTAGAAGATTATGCATACCTTGGAAAGTGTTACAAGAATCATATCAGTAATTATTTATGTACCTTTGAAAATAACACAATAAAATAACAGCTGAGCTGCTTCTGAGATTAAAAAATTTTTGCCTCCAATTAATGTCATTAGAGATGACAAATAAATCTGACTGACCTATTAATGTCGGCTATGAATTCAATCAATAAATAATATCACGATACGGTTTACTAAATAATCATATCAAATCAAAAAATTAAGTTTTTAGATTAAACTTAACACGGGTTTGTGATGGATCGAACTTGACACAGATAGATTCATAATGACGATATGTAAACAGTATCAAATTAGTTATGTAAATAATATCAAACCCAAACCAATAATATCATTAAATAATAATAATTAAAATAATAAAAAATTATTATTAAAATAAATTTTGATCCGTAAATCCGACTTAATCGTGAGTCCAATATAACACTATATGTAGACCGACATGATATGACCCTCATTGACCCGTGCTATATGGGTCATGTCGGATTTTTTTTTTTACCAAATTCGATCCCACCCAACCCAAGCCGACATATTTAGTATACATGGCTGGACCGGTCCAATACATTAGTCTTTAATAACTTTATTTTCAAAGGTCGAACCGAATCGGGCTGACCTTTAGGCCTTACATACAAATTTTCCAATGCAAAAGAGTGATTTGACAAGTCTCCCCACAAATTTTAACCTAATTTTAAATTTTATGAATTTTTTAACTTTCAATTACTTTCATACCCGTAATTATACAAGACAATAACTTACATGAGAACGTTTTGTAAGATAATGACTTGCACGAAAGACATTCTGCAAAATGTACTTTGCACAGTATTTTATGCCAGATTATACCTTGAAATGCAAAATTTTGACCTGCGTATGCACACACATTAACAGGGTAATTTTGTCTTTTCAATAAAGTTAGGAGTCCAACAAAAAGGACAGAAAAGTCGCAACTCACGGCAACAAAAAGGTTTTGAGTACAAGCTTAGTAGCAACGTCCGCACACATGAATACTAACACGAGCATAATAATATAATCATGCTGCAGGCTCATAGTACAAGGACTTTATTCATTATAGAAAGTATGTGAAATGAACCATAAAGGTGATTATGTCCATGGCTATGGCTATGGCTATGGCTATTGCTATGAGAAAAGAGTTTCCAGCCTCCTTGAGGCTTCTAGAATGCTTTCTCTATGCCCGAAACCACTAATTCTTATATACCCTTCACCACCCGGACCAAATCCAGAACCTGGAACCGTTGTTATATGAGTCTTCTCAAGAATCTCAGTAAAAACATCCCAAGATTTCTTACCAGGAAAATGTGCCCATATGTAAGGGGCATTTAGACCGCCATATACCTTTATACCGAGGGAAGCAAATGTGTCAACCAGTATCTTTGTGTTTGCCTTGTAGTAATCAACCATTGAAGACATGGCCTGAAGTTTTTCAAATGATTAATTTGATATTTATTTTTCTTATAAAAGGTCTGCTAAATTTAAAAATAAAAAAGTTACAAAGGGAAACATTTAAAGTCATTAGTTTGTTACCAATTAATTACGTTTTCCTTTTGTGTCTTTGCAGACATTTAAAGTCATTCTTTTGTAATTGCTTCAAAAAATTCTAAACTAAAGTTAAACATACCTCCAAATTTTCAGGGGAAAGACATGCTAAACCACCAGCCTGTGCTATATTGGATGCTCCATTAAAGCAAGTACACATTATACGATCAAAGTCATTTATGAGGGCGTACCCATTTGAAAATAAGAGTTCTTCAGGAATCGCTGTCCATCCAAGACGTACGCCCGTGAACCCAGCAAATTTGGAGAAAGATGATATTTCAATTGCAACCTGAATTAGAAAGCATAGAGCTATAAGGATTCTACTGTCAAAGTTAAAATACTATTCTGTGCTGAGTATTCACCTTGTGATTCATCCAAGCAGATGTATCAGTAGGCATATACAGTGTACATCAGATGGCTCAATTTGAATATGTATGCATCATATAAAGTATGTGTTCACGTTCTCCAGATTTTACCACGCAAAGATGAAAGAGAAATAACTAAGTTATCTTAAGCAACGGCACATGAGAAATCACTAAGACAATCCTATCCATGAACATCTAGAACAGCAGATCAGAATGCTATCCAAGTGAGCCAGATGGCATAAAAGTGATTTGACCTCTCTGGCACCAGGAATTTCAAAGATTGATCTTGGGCTATCATCAGTGATATAAGCTGAGTACACAGAGTCAAAAATAATAATCGATCCATTGTCCCTTGCAAAACCCACAAGTTGCTCTAATTGGTTGCGTGTTGCAGCATGACCAGTTGGATTATTTGGAGAGCAAAAGAAGATTATGTCGGTTCTACAAACACTTTTTAAGTCAGGAAAGAAATTATTTTGTGGCCCGCATCCCATGTATTCAATGTTACAATACTTCCCAGCTTCATCTTCAAAATCACCAGCCTGACCGATTATGACACTCGAGTCTCTATAGGCCTGTCAGAAAGAAAAATTTCCTTCATGAATACGACAGTGCCATAGCCATGGTTTAGATAGAAACTAGTGAAATAACTTAAACAGCAACAATTGTGTGGTCCAGGAAATCAAGTCTAACTCATGCAATAAGTTAATATTCTGCCAAAACACAAGCAAATATAACATGTGAAAAATTCAAACAAGAAAAAAATTTAGGAAAAATGATATCAAAAAGTATATAGAATGTAAGAAACTGCATGAAGAAACCAAATTTAAAAATAATTAAGATGCCACTGAAAAATTGGGTTTTCTATTTTCTTCTCTAGGTTCTGGAAGCATTTCCTAATATTATCCAAGGGATAAATCATCACAACCTTGTATCCTTGGTAACTTCCAAGGTCTCTTCCTTACCAAGAAAATAAAAGTAAACTAAGTTAACAAAAAAACAAAAAAGGAAAACTATAAGAAAGAAAAAGAAAGAGCAAATTTAAAAAGGACATTTGATTATTTCATTGATGTCAATATTTGTATTTGCAAAAGTGTTTACTAGATCATTTTGAGGAAAATAAAAGAGGAAAACAATCATTCATATGGTTTATTAGGAAGACTATAAGTGGCAAGAAATAGTCAAGCTTTTGGTGAAATACAACACTGGGTAATTGATCTCAAGTTTTCACTGTTGAAAGGTCTCTTTAAGTGATTCTAATCTTCCAATACAACAAACATCACTGGTCAATAGGGTATTTCAGATATCTTAGACTGTGGGCTCGTTTGTTTTTGTTTATAAGAAGTTAAACAAAAAAAACAATAATAATGAAGGTATGCATTCAAGTTGCACCACTGCATTGCAATTGACAGATAACACCTACATTTCCAAAGCATAGTGATCAATGAAGTATTTGGCACAAGGTAGGTTTCTGTGATTTGTGGAGCCTAATGAATTGCTTTCAACAGATATATACTGCCTCATGCTCCAAAATACATGGAGGCCTTAAAAACTTGAAAAAGGAAGAAGACAAAATGCTTGGAACAATTAAGGTCATGAATCTAATATTTGATAATCTGGAAGATTCAGAAATTAAAGCATCCATTAGTCAGTAAAAGCATGTGAAGTACCCAAAGAGTATTATATATAGAAATGCATGTACATATATATATATATTTCTATACATAAGTACATGAACAAAGGCGCATCTGCATATACAAGACTAAAATATGAAAAGAAGCATAATTATGTCACCGGAAAGGATGGATCTTGCACAGTTATTGTTACATTTGAACCCAGGAGCATCTGCATGCATCAGAAGTAATTAACATTCAGTCTGTGTGCAGTAAACTAAGCTCAATAAGAATCAACAGACTTTGTTTTCTCATTGCAAAATATAAGCCAGAATATGTAAAAGCGTTGACATCAGAAAGAAAAGAAAATAAGTAAACAAATTATACATTAGAATTGAATGATTCAATACCAGAAGGCGAGCAATATCACACTGCGAGCCATCTGATACAAAAACTTCAGTATCTTTTACTGGAACATCTTTGTAGAATGTTTCTGCTATTGCTCTCCGTAGTTCCTACTTTACCAAAACAGAAATTAACATGCCAGAGAATTATCTGATACAGAGTTAAAAACATTCTCAGCTGAAGTACAATAAATATAAAGGTAGCTGGGGAATCTAAATGAATGAATGATGATGCAATCATCAGAACCAAACACTGAAGTTATGTAGAAATTTCCAGCACTAGAATTCCAAAATTCAAACTTAGGTCAAAATAATATATATAGACTGTACAACAGTAGCCAGTTAATAAGTCAACTTATCCACTCAATTCATTAGGAGAGGACCATGGTTTTAAGAGACAGTTGGAGAAAATATCTCATTATCAACATCAAGCTTTCTTTCAAGACAACATAAAGGCCAATTTATAGGGACACATCATAAACAGAAGTCAACCAACATCTATTCTTAATAACTAAACCCTAACCAAAACAAATTATAAACCAAAGACAGCACAGACAAGTTTTCAAAAAAAGTACTAAAACCACAGGAACTCCTATAAAAACTAAAATTATATTATGCATCATATGATTTGAAGAAATGAAATCAATCTAGTAATATAGACAACTAGGAAAAAGTTTGCCATAATTACCAAACAGCATGAAACTGCCAAAACAAGCTTTCTAAATACCTTGTTCCCTTGCTCGGTTCCATATCCTCTATAACCTTCCGTAGTTGATAGAGCATGCGCATACTGCAAAACACCATATTAGTAAACAATCACCTTTCAACAAAATTCAGGCAGTTTTTACCCTTATAAGACACACGTTTATCATGTAAAAAACTTTCGCTCGCTGCCTTCCATTGTATAGATGGATAACAGAAGAGAAGAACATGAATTTCACCCCATACCTGGATTTTGTACATTATATACACTTGCATGAATGTGCATACCAGTATTCTTATGTGCTAATTCTTCTTTATTTACGTATGAACCTGGTAAGATAATTTTTTAGTACTTTTCCTGCCACTGTATGTATGTCAAAGGACATGAAAAAAGGAAGGAATAAACTTCACTGAAAACAGCAGTTACCTTACATTCATTATGTCAAATGTTTATATATAAGATATTTGGTTGTATGGGTGAATTGTCACAGAAAACCAGCCTGTGTTCATAGTCTTGTTTCATTAGGTAATTCTCCGACATAATCCCATCAATTAATACTCCTGCCAGGTCCATTTCCCCTTCATTCTCAATATAGCCTTGAATAGCCTGGTTTGGCTCAACAATAATTGACTAGGTGACATAAAAGCCAAAGAAAATACATTGACTACAAGTATACAAACATTCCATTTAAAAAAAGAAAATATTTTATCAGAATTTGACTTAAAATATATGCTCATCTAGCTTTTTCTTAGGCTGATTTGGGCACTTGATGAGGTTTAGGTTGAATATTAGCCTGCTCTGAACTTAAAATAAGTAGAATGGTAACATATTAAGACATAAGAAAGCTCAGTATGAAAAACTTACATTAGCCATACTCAATGTAACATTGTGTGGTATAGGCTCTGTGGTATCACCTATCCCAAGGCTTATTAGTTTTGCATTCGGGTACTTCTCAAGGTGTTCAAATTCACGGCATGCAATCTGATTTAAGTAATTCATTATTTTTAGTAATAAAGAATAAATAAACCAAGACATCATTGGTAACTATAACAAACAAAAGTATAAGGTCAGCCAACCAATAAATGGATGGTTATGTCTGACCAAACAAAAGGTTCCGCCAAGGAGGGCAGAAAATCTTGTAGTCAAAGAATTGATATAGTCAAGAAGATTAATATGTTTTAATCAAGTAAAACAATGCATTCTGTGACTCAGAGAAACCACAGTTTTCCAATCTTTTCTCATTAAGCATCGATAAAACATAGTAAGGAATTAAAAGAACTTTCGGCGATGTCTATGTACATAAGGAAGGTAAAAGATATTGTCGACAAGATTAAACATAAAAACAAGCAAAAACAAGGATGGTAGATACACGGATAGCACCTCAGGAAACAGGTAGTGATTACGCAGCTTCTGCAAGTTGACATTTCGGGGAACCTTTGTACAATGACCTGTAATGGCAAGATCAACAAAATGATGAAAAAAATTGTAGCAAAAAAAAAAAAAATCAGAACGAGAAAAAGGAGTAAACAATAATGGATTGAACCAGGAATGAAGTATGCACATACCAACTCCCTTCTTCTGGACTGACAAACTGTGTAATAAACAGTGAAACATGACAAAAGGATATTAGTGAAATCTATGAACATATCATATTTACAGGAAACTAAAAAGGGCAAGTACTTTGGTTCGAGATTGTAGCAGTACCTGTGCCGGACCATCATGGGCTACAATGAAACTCTATAGGATGAAGAGCTAAGAACCAATAATTTACACATTTTGGTAAGATTATTTTGCTCGATGACAAACTTCGGTCAGGTTCTCTCTTCGATGTGAGATAAGTAGTAGCAAGAATGCTACATATCCAGATCGACAAATATATAGACTTTTACAACACCCCAGTTAGCATCCATTTCAAACCACGCGTCACCATAAAATTGGATTATTTTAGATGTCAAGGAGGTGACCCATGCAGAATTTTCTGCAGTGGTTAGTCCTCAGAAGCAAATATACGTGAAATTTATCAGTTAACACCACATGTCAATAGCCAGCTCATTCCTCAACACAAGTTGTTGGACTAACATGCCCATTTAACCCTTTAACCATATTCTAAATTAACACAAAGAATGAAGTGAATTTTTTAATGTATCCACCTAATTGCTTTCTTTTGTGATAGTCTTCAAATGCATAGAATTTTCATCCACATTTTTTTAATCCAGTACTGAATTCCTTTAAGTCAAAAAGTCCATTGAAAAGAGAAGAAAAGCATCCAATTAAACAAAGATTTTTAACATAAGCCACACTGTCATGTCTATCAAACAACAGCTTTCGTTTCAGCAGAAAAGCCTCTGAATTTGATCACTCTATAACCTATGCCAGGTCCTTTACACAAAATGCACATATATAGTTAAGTGGAAAAATCACTTGCCAAAATTGTCAAAATAAAGAAAGTGAATCCCAATGAAGTTTACAATGTTTCAGTGTCTTAAAGTTAACCCCACTATCAAAAATCTAGTAGTAGCCTCCGTCCCTTTAACGCGATAAGTCAGGCAGGAAAGAAAGAGCCATCTCTTTCATGAGAGGAAGACAGCTTGATGCCAGAAGTAAAAAGATAACAAAGTGGATTGCTACAAAATCAAATTAAACAATAGTTTGAGCCAAGTATGAAGTACTATTAGGATTTGCAAGTGAACATGTACTCAGGTGGTTCTTTACAAATGCTTGTCAAGAAAGAAATTATGACTGACAAAAGTGCACAATCAGGATATTAAAAGCACATAATTGCTTCCACTATTACGCAAGATCAACAATGTTCTAACCAACCTCCACTTGCAAAAATATGCACTATTTAGAATTTTGCATCCAAATCATTCAATACTTTAGTTTTGCAGAACATACACCAAAGTTTCCTAAAAGAAACATCTACATCTTTGAAAATGCCAAGAACCATCCGAATAATTGACCATAATCTGCCACGAGTGTCCAATATTGACTAAACCAATGTAAATTTTGACTAAAAAAAACATGTCAATATGTTTATTCGGACTTTATAACACCACCTAAATATTACTGAAAAAGAAAAATTAAGCTATCCTGACATTTCGTAATGAAATATATCCAGCACAGAATTTATATTGAACAAAAAGCTGGACAGAAGGAAACTACATTGATGATGAGTTTCCCTGTAACATGTTAGCTTAATTTTAGTACCCATTAAACAAAATACGAGTAAACACCTAACTTCATTAGAAACAATGCCCCCCTATAAAGAAATTAACAAAGTTTAGTCTATAGTACCAAATGTTGACAACTTCAAACAATGTTATAGTTTGATATTGAGCTTAAAGGACAACCAGAGACAATAAATATCATTACTGGACAAACCCCCAGTAGATGAAAATAGGAAAATAGAAGTCAATCCACGCAATACGTTACAACAAATTTGGAGTTTGATTGAATATCAGATATTATTTAAAAAGCAGTAATGTTCAATGAACAAGATTATTCTTTATAGAATCAAATAAGTCAAAGTCAAGAAAAAAAATAACTAAATAACAAAAATAAACACCTAACCCATAAGCTAGTCCTCCACAGAATCAAGAAAGCAACAAGAACATAAGATTTTTCTCCCCAATTCTTCATAAATAAATGCAAGTCACTGCCCTTCTTTTCCAAAACCTGGAAGACAATCATAAAAAAAAATAAAAATAAAAAATAAAATTTTTTATTTCATTGTTCATCCACAAGATTTCCAAATGGGAGCATGGAACTCACCTCTTGTTTTGCCTTCTGGCAGACAAAGAAAGGGAAGCAGATTTTCCCCATTAATAATAATAATAATGCTGATTCAACTAGAGGTTGGGTGAGAATGTGATTAGCCAATTCAGTCTATCAGGAAAATTCATGGAAATTCAAAAATTAAATAGAAATTTTATTAAAACTTGTAGGAAAGTTTTTCCGTCTTTTGTGAATTTTGCTTTGGCAATTTTTAATTGGCGTTGCTACGGTGGAATGAGGATTCCGTTTTAACTCTCTTGTATTATTGTAATTCTAGACTCCTAGTTGTTCTAATCATTGTTATCAAAATCGCGTTTTTAACGTTTTTCACAAGAAAACGTTTTCGAT
>JAVXUL010000013.1:2423850-2438456 GCA_035590515.1 Trichilia minutiflora | reverse complement strand
GGAGGAAGAGGATGGGTGCAAAATGAAGAGGATTCATGCTTTTGAATCTTTTCTTCATCAAAGTTTGAAAGCTTGCTCTTAAAACAACAAAAGCCCCAAGGTATTCATCTTCAATTTTCCTTATTTTTCATGTACGTAGCCTAGGGTTTTTGGCTTCAAAACTTACATTTCAAGCATGATTTAGGCCGTAGAATCTTCAGTATCAAAGTATGACAATTCACTCACATGTTGTAAAGTCTAAGGATTATTTATACCATTGAAAAAACGAATGTTCAATTGACGATTAAGTGTAATTAGTATTTAGACCATTCATGCGAGTTTTGTTCAGTGAACTCATACTCAACTATTGAGCACCTATACACTTCCTTTAGTGTCTCTGCATAAGTAACTATGAGATGGATTACTCTCTATCGCATAGAGTAAGAACAATGTATCCTAGTCTTTTCGGTACTATAAACACCCCACTTTATAGTCCCACGACTAAAAACATTTAGAAATGATACTGCTAACATAAAGTCTCATAAATATGAACTCATCATAATAATATATATATTGCATACATTCCATGGGCTTTATCATTATATATAAATTAAACAAACATCATACATTCATGATAAAAGAGAATATAAAATAAAATACTCATTTTATTAATCATAAATTTTGTAAGAGTTTTTACATAATTTACAATCACATATCACATCATGATTGGCTTTTAGGGCATACAACTCTTTCAAATACATGATCATTATACTTTCATGTCATGAAATTAACATCAAACCATGACAATGGCATATGAAAATACAACAATTGCATTCTAATTTCATAATTTAACCTATATATTCATCATGTTCCATCACTTCCATCAAATGAAATCAATGCTTCCATGGTGTCATACATCATCAAATAACATTAGTAATCACATTAAAATATAAAGATGATGACCTATTCATCATCTTCTCCATGAAAATATAATATAAAAATATAAACCCTAAATTCTCTATAATAATACCCAAACTCCAATCTTCAAATCCATTAATCACACATCAAATGAAGCATATATTCAACTCATTCAAGTGCATTGATACCATTTTGAATGTTGATTGGGTAATTAGCAAGTGATTAGGTTAACATGCCATAAGGATCCATAATCAAGAATTAATAAAATCTAAAGCAATAACCACTAACCTTTGGTATAGTTTGATGAAGACTAAACCCCCAATGTCTGAGATCTTTAATAAATCAAACAAATGCTCAAATAATTGTAATGGCCAAATAAGAGAGAGAGAGAGAGAGAGAGAGAGAGAGAGTACTTAAATAAATTTTTCAAATTTTTGGATAATTATCATATATTTGATTAAAAATTTAAAATTAAACCATATTTATATTTTTTTTATTTACTTAAATATCCTTGACATTTTAGTTAAAGATAAATTATTCCCAAAACTTGTCAAACAAGCTTTGTAATAGTAAATACAAAATATCAAGTTTATCTTTAATACTTAACTTAACGACAGTCAAATTTAGTTTGATCAAGCTTATTTTAATTCTATTTTTATATCTAAATATTAGTGAAATATTGTCACTCATTCTAAGTCTTATTCGAGTCAATTATTAAAGCTCTCGGATTTGTTAAATTATTTAAAGTGCAAATCGCTTATATTTTTGACCTAATATTATCTTTGAGAGTGCTAGCTCTCTTACAGATAATATTTAGTTTCTTTCATAGCAAGAATGAATATAAGTTATTGGTTGTAACCTCTTAGTTTATTGTGGTATTAACCGTAATTCAAAATCGATCTCATCTAACCTATTTCAAACCATTTGAGTACTCAATAACTACAGTTAACATTTAGCAATGTACTATATAGTCCCTAAACCATAACAAAGAAAGTCTTCATTGAATCTTTTATCTACGATTGTATGTTTCATGTGAATAAATTCTTTCTACTGGTTTAATCCCTACTGAATTAAGGCTTACAAGGCTTACAAATGTGAATCCTGCTCTTTAATAACGTGGATATTATAATAATTTCTTCTATTTATTTTTATACATGTGATTTTATACTATTCTTGCATAGAATAGTTTGTTGGCTTGAAAATTCCTTGTTAAAGAATTGAGTAATGCTGAATAATTTAATAGTGAGAAAAAACTGAATTTTTGACCTCAATATCATCTTTAATTGAAAAAGTTTCTAATCGTTTTTGTAGAGCTTGAAGAAAGCTTTCGTTGATATATTATAGGTTTTGTGAAAATGTATAAATTAAAAGTTATGAGTATTGAAAGTGGTAATCCTCATTTGATGAAAGTGAAGAAGTATTAATGTGTGCACAGTCAAAAGTATCAACACTTAGAGCTAAGAAGTTATGAGTATAGATACTTTTACAGAAAGTATCAATACTTGAAACGTAATTTGCTATCTAACAACTGAAAGTATCAATACAATGTAGAAAGTATCGATACTTAAGTATGCAAGTATTACTGCATTGCATCAGCGTAAAAAGTATCGATATATTTCAAAGAAAGTATCAATACTTGGGGCTATTATAATAAATAATGAAGGGCCAAGTATCGATACACTGTTTGAGAAAAATATCGATACTTTGGGTCAATGTAGATAGTGAAGCAAAGTATCAATACTTAGAGGAAAGTATCAATACTCTGAAACGCAAACAAACCTGGAATCCAACTCTAGACAGAAAGTATCGATACTTTAAATGTAACGATACTATGTAACCCATATTTCAAGCAAAAGTATTGATACTTTGAGAAAAGTATCAATACTTTAAACATGACGAGCCTATGTAACCCAAGTTTTAAGCAAAAGTATCGATACTTTAAACGTGAAGAACCTGAATCAACCCCTTTTTTGGACTAAAGTATCAATACTTGGAGACAAATCAAACGTTTTAGCATAACTTGGAAGGATATTTTGGTCTTTTCATGATCTTCTATATGTTAAATCGAAGCTCATCTTCTCCATTCTTCTTCTTCCTCTCATCTGAACCCATTTCTCTCTACTATTATATCCATACCATATCTCACTCAAATCATCACAAATCCTTGTGATTCTTGCTTGGATTTTTTAGTAAATCAACACTAAAGGTCAAGAACATTGCTTAATCGGAGTTTTACTTAATGATTCAAGAAGAATCAAAAGAGAAGGATTATGGATGAATAGTAACCTAGTGGTAAAATCAAACAAAGAGAGGTTCAAAATATATCTACTAGTTTAGGTGCGAAAACTTTGGTTAGAGAGTCTCCAACACAAGGAGGACATCGAGAGAGGGTTCTCTATCTCAAAGTTATGTGTGGATATTATTTCATTCTTTCTCTTCTTTAAATGATATTTAAAAATATTTATATGTCTTTATACGCTTTGAAATGATAGAACTTTGATTTGTAGTAGACTTAGGTATTAATTTGTATGATATATCTATTTTTGAGGCCAAAAGCCAGATATGAATGTTGATTTTGATAAGTTTATGTGCTTATGGCACATTTTGTATGATAAACATGCGTATTATGATTATGAAAATATGGATTGAGGCTGGAGAGCCAATGTTTTCATTTTATTGTGAAGTGGCCATGAGTTCCTGTTTTCATGGATTTAGCCTTAAATCCTATAGTCTTGTTTGATTTTGGACTTTGAGCCATTTCTTTTATATAGATCATGTGAAACCCGTCCTTTAGTAGTATGGATATAATAGTAAATCACTCAAGAGTTTTCGTGTATATTATCGTGTTTAGATTATGCACAAGAGGGTATAAAACTTGAAGAATGTGTTTTGAGTAAGATTATAGTGTGGGATGTGAGTTTATGAGAAAGAGCTAGATTTTAATCTCAAAATCATCTTCAATTGAGAAAAGTTCTTCATTGTTTTTGTAGAGCTCGGAAAGAGCTTTCTGTTGAAATATTATGGGTTCCATGATGATATCTGAGTCAAAAGTTAAAACTATTTGAAGTAACAGCCCTCAGAAGGAGGTAAAGGTATCGATACGTTGCTGGGTGAGGCCAAAGGTATCGATACCTTTGATGAAGAGTATCGATACCTTCAGAGTACTTTAGGCCAAACGTATCAATATCTTGACAAGGGTATCAACACCTTTGTGACGAAGATGAAGTCTGTTTGCGACGAAACGTATCGACACATTGAGAAAGGTATCGATACATTGCAGGCATGGTGAACAGTAAAAAGCCAAAGGTATCGATATCTTTAGGCATATCACAATCTATTTTGCACCGAGTAGGGGATCGTCTTTCTCATTTCTTATTTTCACTTTCTCTCTCTTTATTTTTAACAGAAATCATTTTTCTCAACTGTGTAAAACTGATCTCAGCCATTTCTCTATCAAACTCCACCATTTTGGATCTTATGAACCAAAACCAACACTAGAACACAAAAACCTTCTTTGATCGGAGTTCTACTCGTCGGATCATGAGGAATCGCGAAGGAAGGGTTATGGTGAATAGTAGCTAAAAAGAGAGATTCGAGCCAAAAAGAGACTCTAAACTCACCTACGGATTTAGGTAAGCTTATTTTTCAGTTTATCTCTCTAATTTAGCTATTATTTTATGTAGATATAGGAATACATAGCTAAGATCATTGTTTACAAAACCCTAAAAGTTGAGGAGTTTTAATTTATCGTTAGTATCGATAGATGGCTTTGATAGCTAGTGGTGTTGAAATCGATGGAAAACATTCATAGGTGGAGCAAAATTAGTGAGAGTAGTATGTTAGAGAAAGAGAGGATAGAGAGAGAGAGAGGAGTGCGAGAGTAGCATGAGCATGCTTTGCTTTATGCTTACACATTATGGCAGATTATTGAATCTGTGTTTGTATGTGTATCCAGACGTAACAGCCGAGACCAGATGATCTCCGCTGCAAGGAGGATACCCAGAGGGTGGTTTTCCACCTCAGTATAGGGAGTGAACACGATCCTTTCCCTTCGCCTCGTTTTATGTTATTTATGAATAAATATAATGTTAGAGATGATAGCATATGAATATGTATATGTATAACTGAAATGAGGAGGCGTTGGAATTGATATTGTGTGGTGACTAAGTTAGTCCCTTGTTTGTGATAAAAACAGGATTATGATGAATTCTTAGTTGCCATGAATGTGATGTCAGAGGCCTATTATACTTTATGTTTGTTGATAATATGATGTTACGAGATTGAAGCCGGAGGCTAATAGCAAATGATGCTTTTATATGATATTCTGTGAATGTAGCATAATTGTGTATGTATAATGGTCAGGGTGCCATAGTTGTTATTTGTCCTTGTGTGCCACTATATTTTATTTCATTAGTTTTGGCTTGGTGATCCATCAATGTTTATTTACAATTATGTGTTCCATGTTATTGATTTACATATGGGTAAGGATTGGTCATACAGCTCGAAGAGAGTTGGTAGAATCTAATAGTACTAGGGTGAGGATTGGCCATACAACTCAGGATGGAGTGGGTGGGATCCAATAGACCCAAGAATGTGGATTGTCCATGTAATCCAAGATCGGATGGGTGGAATCCAACATATCCAGGTTATAGCATGTTAGCCATATATATATGTATTCATGAGCACACATCCCCAACCAAGGTTGTGAATCAGCCATACAGTTCAGAGGGAGTGGATGGGATCCTATAGATCGAGGGGTTATATGTATATTTGAATTGTATTGACTTTCACAGTCAAGTAAATTATGCCACATCACATTTGTTTTGGATTTTGGTGACTTTGAGAAATTTTCAAAATAAGTGTATAAATATTCATATGCGATATTATTTTCTTGTCTACTCTAAGTATTTTCCCAAATACTCACCCCTCACTTTCCATTTCAAGCTAGTGTAGTCGGGCGCAGTAAAGTATAGCTAAAGTGTGATTGAACAAAGCTTTTCAGGTACTCGACTCAGGTTTTTATATTATGGTCCACTGTACAGAAAAATAATTGT
The DNA here is from genome assembly GCA_035590515.1 of Trichilia minutiflora. NCBI lineage: Eukaryota > Viridiplantae > Streptophyta > Magnoliopsida > Sapindales > Meliaceae > Trichilia > Trichilia minutiflora. The sequence continues at coordinate 2,432,505 of JAVXUL010000013.1, read as the reverse complement.
AATAATATGATTTCGATATTTTAGCTTGGCCAAGAGATATATGTATTATGATTGTAAAGTATTTTGAGGAAACCTTGATGTTAATTTTATATGTGTATGAAAATCTTTCATATTATGTTATTTTTGAAAATGAGTTTGAAAACAGGTACTAATGCCTTGCGGGTTTTAGGGGTGCATTCTAAGTGATAGGATGTATTTATGGGATTCGCGGCAATTGTCACGTGATCGACTAAAGTCGGGGCGTGACAGGCCATATCGATCAATTTTGAGTATACTACTCAATAACCTGAGAATTGTCCAATAACCTCACATCTCGATATAAATAATACATAACCAAATCGATTTTTATATGTAAAGATAATTTATCTCATATTTATATATCATATGAATTATATACATCTATATCGAATAACAACGATGACGTCTCAAGTCGAAAGAATAATTTACATACTAATACAATCATATAACAAATCATTAACAAACATACTTTCATATGATTCATCATAACTTTGGTCATGTTCAAAAAACAGTTCTTTAACTATTGATCCACATTAATATCCTAATAACATAACTATCATATTACTCGTACTAATATCATTTCATGATATTTATTGAAAATATTTAGTATACTTACTATACGATACCAATACCCGATCATTATAATTTTTGTAGGAAATAATTTAAATAATTAAATTATCTGAATAATTTATATACATACTTTGTCATTAGTATAATTAAAAAGAAGAAAACAGTGTACACATATAAATATGAAATATTTTTTTTATTAATAAATATGTATAGTATATATTATAAATAATAATTTAATACAACATGTTCAAAATCAACACAACATGAGTGATTTTAGGACATACACTAACAACAATAACATAACTATCAAAAGGATCATTATACTTCTAGTTTATTATTGTGTAGCTTTCAATTCTACTTGTGACCATAAAATACAATTTAAATGAAAAAACTAAATAATTTTCTAGTAAGGTAAGAAGTAATCTGCAAAAATTTCACATTATCCTAATTTAAATTTTGAATATTACATTTATTTTGAAGGATAAGTTCAAAGCTAAGTAGATTTCTTTAAAATCTAAATGAATGTAAGTATTATAAATGCATAATTTGATTCCACTTACTAACAAAAATGTTGATTTTACGGAGTCTTCAGTCCAGTTTGTTGGACCTAAGATGTTATTTATCTTAGCTTTAATCAATTTTAAGAAATATGTGCATAATATAGTGTGCTTCTTTACATTGTCAATTAGGCTCAACTAGAATTTATTAAAATGCACATACTTTCATTAAAAAAAGGTTTATATAAGACTTCATATTCGTAAAAAATATTTAATCTATTTTTAAAAAAGTAGTAAAAGAAAGAAAATGACAACAAATACAAAAAAGAATTGTAATTAAAAATTAATCATAATTGATGGGAACATTTTCATCACAAATTAAGTACTCTATATTCTCTTATTTGTCTTAGAATAAATCAAAGATATCAAGAGGAGCAAAACTTATATGATCTAAATTAATAAAGTTAGTCTATATATTCTTTCCTTTGTCTTTCTTTCAATGCCCGTACATGACGGACGACTTTTTTTCCACATCATTCGAAAATTTCATCAAAAAATATTTTAAGGTTATTCTTAGGAATTTATCTCTTATAAACATTTTAGTTTTATGGTCATTTTATTATTATTATTATTATTATTATTATTATTATTTCGCCATTCTAAGAATTTATAACCTTTACGCGGGCATATTGCCTTTTCTTGTATCCCCTGTTATGTTCATAACTATTATGTGTGCTTGCATTCATTTTAAAAAAACATATAGATTTAGAGTTTCCGGTTTGAATCTAATAATTGTTATATTTTAACTAAATTTTCCATATCAAAACTTCAAATTCAAATCAATGCGGTTAATTTTAGAATTTCAGATTCTAATCAGCTGCTCTTCTTTCTAAACTTTAGGTTACAAATATATTTATTTAATAATATTGATAATAAAGTAATATCAATATCAATACCAAAAAAAGAATAATAGATTATTCTTCTTGTAAATGTAAAAGATCCAAATTAATGGTAACTATAGAACAATTTTATAAGGAGAATAATTATAATAATAGTATAACTGTATAAGCACTTAATATGTATTAAAAATTTTAGGTTAAAATATAAATAATAGAGAATAGAATATAATTCATATTTAATTATAAAATTCAATAAATACTTTTGTTTTGATTTGGCTTATATAGAGTAGAATATACAACTTTTAATTTTTTATTTTTTACATATTTAAGTCTCAATCTGACATTTTGTACACCCAAACTCGAGTGGACACAAAAAATAATTTTTTATACTATTGTAAATCGTCTAGCTAAACCTCCAAGGTAAAATACAAATCGAAATTTTCTAAAAAAAAATTTCAAATTTATCCTTATCTCACTGACCATTAAATTTAGACTTGGTTGAAAAATTAAACATAAATAACTATGTCACCGTAACACAACTAACTGTTGGTAAATTAATGTCCATTTTGCTATAATAATAATAATAATAATGATACATATAATAAATATTCACTACAAATGTCACCGGCTGGTGGCATGATCGATAAAGAAAATGGTGAAATTCTAAGATGATTTTCTTTATTATATTGTGTTTTTGAAAACAAAACGAATGGAGAGGATATGCAATTAAATAAAGTCCATTGGAGAGAACAAAACATGGATCCTTGAGCAGGAAATACGCTCATTTGTCAAGATAGACACTTTCAGCATTATCCGGATTTTATGACTAAAACACAAGCATTTTTGTTACCTTTATTGTGCACAAGCCAAAGTCAATTTAGGGTATAATATGTAATAAACGTATTTTTATAATATAAATTCTTTCTTTATATAACTTCTTTAACAAACTGATGTAATATGATTATATAATTATTACATTACATATTTTATATTTTTACAAGAGTAAATAAAAATTTATATGAATAAAAAATTATGACTGCATAACAATTATACATTAATTTATACAAATAAACTCATATTCACAAAGGGCAGTATTCCTATTATTATTATAATTATATTTATAATATTTACTTTTTTAAATACATATCTATTTTTTTAATAGTTAATTAATGCTCAAATATACTCTATGCATAAAAATTAAAGAAATATATTATTTTTTTTAATTATAGTATTAAAAATATAATATTTATGTACAAATTATTGTGTATAAATTGATATAATATAACAGTATTGATTAATAAAATATTAAATTAATATAATTAATAAAACTACATATAAAGTATATGACAATCCATATTATTACATCATATTAGTTTGTATATAGTAATTTGTATTAAAAATTTATATCTTTGATATTATTATTTTTTTTATTTTGCATACATTGCAAACAAAAGTAAATTTTATTAATAAAACAAGATTATTTAAAGAGTAATGCTTAGCATCCAAATTTTTATCTTAAATGATATGTGATGGTTGGAAGGCCCAATAAATAATTTTAGAAATTATAAAATTTTAATTTCTATTAAGACAATATCATTTGAGATAGAGAGAGAAAATCTATAGTGTTGCAACAGAATGATACAAAATTTTAAGGTTTGTTATAATTTTTAATTCTTTCATTGTATTTCCATAAGTTGAAATTGCAACTCTAAAATTAAGAATTATAAGACAAAAGTTAAAAAGTGTCACAAAGAATTTAGAAAATAAAACAAAAATTTTGACAATTTGTATTTTTACAGTTACTGCATTGTAGCACGACCTATGAAAACAAGCTTATCTTGGGACAAACAAAAAGTAGACAATAATCCATCAGATTCGGACTGTTGCTTTAGCAATCGACTTCAAATGTATGTGGATCATGAATGAACTCCTAGATTTGTGCTCAAGTGTCACACAGTAAAATTAAAAAAGAATAATACCCCATGCTTTTCCACCATTATCATAACAGTCGACTTCAAAGTTCAAGTCTAGAATTTTCTTTACTTATCTTCCTTCAATAATTCTTAGTTTCGTTATTCTTGCCAAACGAAAACTTTCACATTTTGGCAATGGAAGAAGCACTTGGCATTTTTTTGCTGCATCTTCTTCTAACAAGGTTGGTGCATACAGTTGCAGACGTCAGTTTTGTGTACAATGGTTTCATTCATGCAGATTTAAGTCTTGAAGGAGCTTCATACGTAAGACCAGATGGCATACTGACTGTTACAAACAGTTCAGAAAGCCTAATTGGGCATGCTCTTTATCCAACTCCTTTGAGATTCAGAACACAACAGTTTGTGAGGAATACCAATCAATCTGTTGTCTGCAACTTCAGCACCAATTTTGTGTTTTCGATCGTTCCCAAATACTCAGATCTTGGAGGCCGAGGACTTGCATTCATTCGAATGTCTACGAAAACACCCAAAAATTGTCTTCCAAATCAGTTTTTAAGACTTCCAAATGCTACCAGCAATGCAAAATTTAACACTCAGATTCTAGCAGTTGAATTTGATATCATCGAGAACACAGATCTCCTTGACATCAATGATAATCATGTTGGAATTGATATATCTAGTCTCATTTCCAACGCATCCGAAGAAGCTTCGTATTATTCCAGCAAAGGCAATGGCAGAAGAATGTCCATCCTTCTAAGGAGTGGAAACCCTATTCAAACATATCTCCTCTTGGTTTGCCAAGACCTCATCGTCCTTTAACATCGTTTCCCATTTCTGTCATTAGTCCTAGATGACTACATGTACATCGGTTTCTCTGCTTCTACTGGCTTAATAACAACATCGAATAATGTACATGCCTGGAACTTTAGCATTGGAGGAGGAACAAAAGCACAAGATTTTGATCCAAGAATGGTCCTAACAATGGATACAAGATCAAATCGAGCGTTACACACCAAGGGATTTGCTCTGGGTATCACTTTAGCATGCTTAGCTTCTGTGACTTTAATAATTGTAGTCACTGTTTTTGTTTTACACCAGATCATACATGCTGGTGAGGTCTTAGAAGATTGGGAAATCCAATATGGTGCTCGCAGATTCAAATATGCTGATTTGTCCTCTGCTACAATCGGTTTCGGAGAGAGAAACCATTTAGGTTCTGGAGGATTTGGAAGAGTTTACAAGGGAGAAATGCCCAGCCTAGGGGTTGAGGCTGCAATAAAGCGAATTAGTCATAATTCTCAACAGGGTATGAAAGAATTTGTTGCAGCAATAACAAGCATGAGAAGACTAAGGCATCGAAATCTAGTTCAATTACATGGATGGTGGCGGAAACAGGATGAGCTACTACTCGTTTATGATTATATGCCAAATGGAAGCCTTGACAACTACTGTTCAAAAACAATCAAAATAAAAAGAAACTGCTGACTTGGGACCAAAGATACAAAATTCTGATAGGAATTGCTCGATCATTGCTATACCTACACGAAGAATGCAACTTAATGGTGGTTCACAGACATGTGAAGCCAAGCAATGTGTTAATAGATGCAGATCTCAATCCTAAGCTCGGGGATTTCGGTCTTGCCAAGATTTATGAGCATGGTATTAAACAAGCGACAACACAAATTGTTGGTACACTAGGCTACTTGGCTCCAGAACTAACTAGAACAGGGAAAGCTACAACAAGCACTGATGTATACAGTTACGGTATACTTTTGCTTGAAGTGGCTTGTGGAAGAAGATCCATTGATCCTCAGAAGAAAGCTACAGAGCTAATACTGGTGGATTGTGTAAAGGAACTATATTTACAAGGTGTGATTATTCAAGCAATCGATCCCACACTAGACTAGTACAACTTAGATGAAGCTGAGCTAGTGCTTAACCTTGGTTTGCTCTGCTCAACTTCGCATCCAGTCAACAGGCCTACCATGCGAAAGGTTGTGCAATTTCTATTGGGAGAAGCCAGTCTTGCTCCACTACCCCCAGAGATTCACCTGAAATATCAAGATCATAGAAATGTTATGGGATTCTCTGACTTCCCAAATGATTCTGATCTTTTCAATAGCAAAGTCGTGTCATCTCATACTCATAATAGTTTCACTAGCTTTTAGAAGAATAAGATTTCTGCCTCAAGCAACCAGCATCACATTTTAGACTATTACTACAAATACTTGAAAAAAGTATCCATTAACTGCTTTCAGTAATTAATAAAATCTCTAGAAATAACTCATGCTATATATTGCTAGAAGTCTAATAGATAATATAAGGATTACAATGCCAGGGTGATGATAGTTGTCACAACAACAAACAGGTATCAAATTGCTGTTAAACAATTATTCAAAGCTGTTACTACTTTTTCCTTGCAGTTCCTATAATCCAATAATCCACTGCAGCCTAGACTAAGTATGGACTAAAGAAGGGAGGGAAAAAGGAACAACAAAATCATCTTTATTAATTTTATTACCCTTGTGATACAAGATAGTTTTAAAATCTGTGATATTTTAGGTAGCTCCGCAAGAGAAATGTCTCAGAAACTGAATAGAAACAGATAATATTATGATTTGGAGCTCTTCAGCTATTTTAGCAAGACAATACTTTAAACCATTAAAGCACCGAATCATTCATTTACCAAAATATAATGCAAGTTTCAACAAAACATGAAAGAAGGTAACTTGTTTCTTTGATGACAATTTCAAAACAAATTACACAGATGGAGTTGGCTGTGGATTTGACAAAACATGATGTGAACTGAGCTGCTCATGTATCAACTTAAATTTCTCTTTGAGCCTCTTAATCTGCAAAATCATCAATGTGTTGGATAAACTAATCAGAAACAAAGAATGGTAATACTGACAATTGCAACAAAATGAAAATAACTTTTGTGTACCCGTCTCTGTTCAATCTCTGAATCTCGCTTCTGTTGGCTCAATGAGTGTCGCAAGTTGGTGATGTTGAAAACATTATCCAAGTCATCTTCAAATGCAGATTCTATGTCCTCTCGAAGGAGTGCTGGTAACTTGTCCACAACCGGCATAAGAAGAAAGCAATTGAACTGCAAAACATAGACACAAACAATGAAAAACAGGAAAGGTAAATCGTGCATAGAAGCACAACAACACCCCTTCTCTCTCTTCTTGAGCCACTGAACTTACACACATACCCAGTAATGTTTCTATACATTAAACTATCATCATTTTACAATTAGAAAGCTCAGTAGAATAAAAATCTTGAAAGCAGAAACATTTCTTGCAATAAAAAATGCAGAAAAACAAAAACATAGAGACACCTTTAGCTCAGTTGAAGCCAAGAAGTATTCCCTTATGCCATGGAATATCTGTTGTACTAAAGCATATACAATCCTTTCAGATGAAGGAGCCAGTCGCCGATTCCACAGTGTGCTATCCAGAAGATCAGCCAACCTTGTTTCTGTTGTCTGAATAGAAGAGCTTGAATCAACACCTGAGGCCAAATGACTGAGCTTTACTTCTATCCTAGGTTTAATGTCAAGTTTCTCATTGGCAACTGAACAAACCGATGGCTCTTGAGAATGACCAGTCGATATGGAGTTGCTCAACACAGCAGGCTGCTCTGTGCCACTGAATGAATCTAGGAATTGACGTAATCCAGCACGGTTCTGCAAATTTCATGAGAACAGATCACAAATAGAGCATAACACTGAAAGAGCTGACATATATCTTTATTTTTGTAGCTAATAAGAGTTAATGAAAAGCCCCATGAATATAAACTATAAATTAGATTTTACAATTTTTGTTATTTTGCATTTGGAAGCTTGGAAATACTATAAATAAAAAGTGAAGACTCTAAATAGGCTGAAGTATGAAACTGCAAAATGGCAGTTGAAGATGTAAATGATGCCTTATAAATTCGAATTCTGACACATTCATAAAGCATAGCCTGACTTCAAAAAGAATGCACGCAAAATAAAAAAGAAAAGTAGAACAAGTTTGAATGGCTTCATTTAAGGTCATTTATATACTCCGAAAGGCAAATATCTTAACCTTATTATGGAGGGACCATGTAACATAACGAGTGGTGCTCACCAAATCCTCCATACATCTGCAGCAAATATTAAAATAATGAAATCAGGATCTATATGGATGATGAACAGAGAAATTACCAAACAATCAAACAAAAGAAGTGAAGAAATCTATCCACATACATCCGTGTATATAAAATGATTAAGAATACATAACCTAACAAATGAACTACCTAACAAGCTTACACCTCTCTTTATAAGCAACAAATCAATGCATCTTAAACTTTTTCATCATAACAACATAAATGCAGAGAACTACATCCACACAACTGCTTTTCATTCAGAGCTTGTCTTGTAGAAGCTTGTGAGGGTTGTTTACCTCACCAATACAAATCAGTACTAGGCTTAAGCGCACAACATAAGAATAGAGTAGCAAGAATGAGAAAAGAAGAAGAATAGAAGAAGTAGCAGAACAGAATATTCAGGAGGAGGAAAAGTAGGGAAGAGAGAGAAGACAGAGAGTAATAGAAAGGATTGTAGTGATATATATATATCTTCTTTCTTTTTCGTACTCTTTACAATATATATATATATATATATAAAGGCTTTCTATTATAACAACTTTAATTTTTCTATTACATTTACGAATATAACCTGATAGGTCAACATTCTATAACAGCATT
>JAVXUL010000013.1:2394135-2407900 GCA_035590515.1 Trichilia minutiflora | reverse complement strand
AAAAATATTAATTATTATTAAATATAATATAAAAATAAATTTATTATATTTTAAATATATAAAATTTATTATTTTTTTTTTTTGACAATCCGCGGGTTAGATGAGTTGACCCGTTTAACCCACGGGCTAAACGGAACGGACCGGGTCAAAAAGTCCGCGAATTAAATGGGCCAAAGTTTTTTAAGCTCAACCCACTTAAATTAGTGAGTCAAACGGGCCGGCCCGCGGACCACCGGCCCGTTTGACAGCCCTAGTTGTTTTGTTTAATTCTCTTCTAATACTTGGAGAGGGTGTCCACATAAAAGGATGTTGCTAGAATAAGATATAAGATCGAAAATGCTTGTTTGATTTGGAATCTAAACTTGATAACTCGAAAATGCTTGTTTGATTTGGAATCTAAACTTGAGTTATCAAGAGCTAGGATACGATTTAAAAATCTTAGTTTTATTCTTAGTTTTTCTTAACATAAAAATGCAGTTATTGTCATCTTTCCTAAATTTAAAAAAGTATTGAAACCAATATTCGTTTTAGGATCACAAAACAACTTTCTTTCCTTCTTATATTTGTAATTGTCTTGTCTATTGGTTATATTGGAAGTGCTAAGTATTTTGGTAGCTACTCCATTTCTTATCCTCTAATTGAGGACTTAGTACAGCTAACCAGTCTTATTTTGTAGTAACCAACCAATAGGTTATAATCCCAATTTGATAAGACCTTCCAATATAACCAACTGGTGATTTATCTTACAATCTCTCTGCAACCTTTACTTTGACATTGGCTGAATATTATTCAAGCTTAGGTTGACTCCTTATTATATTGATAATAAATACAGGGGCTATAGAGAAAAGTTGTAGACTGTGGCATAAGGTAAGTTTGTGAACCCACGTTTACTTGGCAGCGTTGTTGATTAGCTGCCAACTGACTTATACTTGACAGCTTGTGACTCCCTTGTACAATTTGTATATTAAAAGCCACTTGTTAATTGCAAAGATACCATTACTTAAGTTTCATTATAAGATATATTGCTCTGAAGTGGAATTTCACTACATATGGCCTCTTGGATTAAATACAGCCTACAAAATCAATGGTTGGGATTCTAATATGATATCTATTTGAAACCTTTGTAGATCAATCTCACAAGGCTATTGTTCTTTCCTTTGTGTCATGTGTTTTCAGAATGGATAAACAATTTGGTTTTAGGGGAATATATTGGTATAGGATTCCACCTTTTTTCTTTTTGGTATTGTTTCTTTCTATCTTTCTCCTATTGAAATTAGAATTTCAACTTTTCCAGAAAATGAGAAAGCCAAGACTATTAAGCCCTAACAACATCATTTAAGTATGTTCCTATGACTGAACTGATAGAGTATAGGGCCAATGGTGGCTTAGTTATTCAAGCTTCTTCACTTGCAAATCACACTTTAATGGGTTGATTAACAACTGATCTCTGTATCATTTTCAATTTGGAAATTCAAAGTTCTTTGTAAGATTGCAGTAGAATTACTCTGGGATGCGAAATTGTTCTGGTTGATTTCCCCAAGTTAGGCTTTTGCTTTAGAAGGATCTTTATGAGTTTGGTATAGGTGATAAAACTAGTGTCTTGGAATTGGGCTATTTTGACAAGAAAAAATAGAAGTATCTTTTAAGATAGTTGTTAATAGAGAAAAGAAATTGAGAGGCTACATTGTCATTGTGTTGTATATGTTCCTGATGGGCAGAAATAAACATATATAGTGTTAAATAAAACATAAATATGGAAAGACAATTATTATACATCACTAAAACAAACTAATGACGTCCCACACATTCTTATTTTAACTATACCACTCCCCCTTAAATTGGAGAAAAATGTTTGTGATGTCCAATGTGGAATAAAGATACAAGAATATTCCGTTGTGCATTAGCTTGGTTAAAATATCTTCAACTTCATCATTACTGCAAGCCACTAAAGTGAAATAGTGGCATGCGATGAGCTAGGCTGGGCTTCAGGAGGATTTTCTTAGTTCTATTTTCTATTTTAGGAACGAGTTTTATGGACCTTTGCTCAGTTATGATATCATGTTACTGGAGAGAGAAAGAGCCATATCAGCAGAGAATTTGTAGAAGCTGCGTTCTTAGTTTTTTATATCATACCAGCCTTATATAGTGCTAAATCAGAACCAAATATGAAAAGACATCTTATTGTAAATACGGACATAATAAGCTCTTGCTAATGACACCCCACCCTGTTCTATTTTAGCCTTCACACTGATTACAATGAAGAGATGAGTGTTTGGCCAGATAAAGTGTGACTAAGGGATTGTTCAGCCTTCGTTTCTTTTTCACTCATTTACATTGGGAACCGTCTGGTTTAATTGGGTTTATTTTGGTATGTTTTCTGTTTCATAAGTGATGAGTTGTTTGCCTGCTTAAGTCACTGTTAGGTTTGAAGTTTACATAAGCTCCCCAATTTCAGTATGAAGTTTATTGACTTACATTATAGTCATAGTTGATAGAAGCCTGAACCATTATTGTTATTATCATGTTATCTCCTGATATCAAGAGGTTACTTCTCTCTTCATGGATGACTTATGCTGGACATGTGCTTTGATATCCAGAAAGGCCTAATTACTTCTCATTGTCACAAAATGTGAATGATCAATGTATTTCTTGGTGGAATCAACCAGTTGGGATGGGAAATAAAAGCTTTTTATCCATGCATGGAATCCATCTATGATGATTGCTAGAATTATCTTTCCTTCTCATATGCTTTTTACTTTTATTTATTTATTTATTTATTTTTTGTCAATTGTTTTATGATCATTGCTCAAAAGCGAATAAGTATGGAAGTGAGGGGATTTCTTTTGTGTTTTCATGTTATAATAAAGCAAATAAGTATGGAAGTGAGGGGATTTCTTTTGTGTTTTCATGTTATAATATTGCTTAATGTACTTAACATTTATTCTTTTCCCTTGAAATAAAATACGTATATTTTGTTGATAAATAATTTAAAATAGAAACTTAACATAATTTTGTGAATATATTTGTATGTATACATTCATGTTCTTTAATTGTAATTTCTAGATACTTGTAATCTCTAATATTTAATGGAACCTTCTGGAACCTTTTTCAAGGTCATTAACTTTTTAAGTTCTTGGACCCTTCATAGGATTATGATCAAGATGGCAAGCTTTCATTCTCAGAGTTCTGTGACTTAATTAGTGCTTTTGGAAATCAAGTAGCTGCTAACAAGGTTTGAAGTTTGAACTGCTTTCCTATTTGCTGTTTAATTTCTTGTCTAAGGTTTTACAGCTTGTTTATTATGATGAATTGGCTTACTGTTCGAACTGATTTTTGGTTAATACTTGTTTGAATCGCATGATGCGAGTTCCAAAATTCTTGATGTTTTCAGTTGCAAAATAACTCTCTAACCTGTTATGTACATCACTTATATGGGGATTTGAATTCTATGTTTTGGATTTTGTCTAAATTAACTTCTTGAGATATTTTCCTATATCACAAATGTTGGTTGTGCAAAATTTGTCCCTATCCTCACAGCACACTCTTATCTAAATGGTCCATTCTGAAACACATTTTGTCAGAGTTCACTTTAAGTGTTGCATTGGCCTTGTTTCTCAGAAGGAGGAGCTTTTCAAAGCGGCTGACAAGAATGGGGATGGTGTTGTGAACATGGATGAGTTGGCTACTCTACTTGCTCTTCAACAAGAAAAGTAATGATTCCATAAATGGGTTACCATTTATTAAATTATAATTTGCATATACTGTTTGTTAAGTTAAATTAATAGTGCTACCAACAAAAATTTCTGTGGAATTTGACGCTTTATTTCTTGTGTGGAAGCTGAGGTTACTAGTTATTTAATTATTTCTTTATTGATGTCTTCAGTCAGACAATCTAATTTAATTCTTAGGACAGTTCAAAGCATCTTGTGTTGCTTTATATTAATGTTACCCTGCTTCTCAATTAAGGTGAACTTTTGAAGACACTTTTTGCTTAATAAAAAAGTAATTAGTCTTTTTTTACTTTTTGTCCTATATAAAAAGTAAAAATTTTAATTGAGTATCTCCTCAAAAATAACCTTGCATAATTAATTTATTTACATCATTCCATATAAAAGCCTAATGCTTTCCTTTTTCTTTTTAAGACACTTTTTTTTTTTCATTAAGGAATTATACAAATAAAAAAAAATTTGATACAATAAAATAGCTTAATTATTTTTTATCTTTTTATTTTATTTTAATTTGAATTTATCAAGGTCTTTTACAAACATTCAGTCAAAAAAACAAATGCTACCTGAATCTACATCTTATTTCTTCCATTTGTTTGTAACGTTTGTAGACCTTTTGGGTACCTAAGACTTACCCATAGGCGGTTCTTTTATCTCTTGTACCTTAATGTCTAGTGGCATTAGCTAAATGGACTTCAGCTTTTTCCTAACTTCAATCTTTAATTACGATGGCAAAAAGTATTTTTGATACTATTTTGAAAGAATCTGTCATCTTGAAAAGGAATCAAGGATATTGATGGCCTTTTGCCATTGCATCTTATACCATGGTTTCTTGAGAGAAAGCAGTAGGCCTTTTGCCATTGCATTTTAGAAAGTATGGACCTTCTTATCTACAGGTTTAACTTGTTTAGTAAACATTCTTCTTTTAATTACTAGTACTGCTTTTTGTTGAGTAACTGTTTGCCTCACCAATTTTAAGTTGATAGGAAAGAGTTCAACAGGTTATTTTAACTCTAAAACATGGCCTCAATGTGCATGGCTAAATTGAGAGACCACAAACATGGATCCAAATGCACATAAACACACACTTGGATGTAAAGACAGATTTGCTTTGTGATACAATTTAGTTAGTAGCTTTCAAATACTCGAGAAGCAAGAACTCGTGGTCAACCATACTGTCATAATACTTGACTATTTAATCCTGAAAGCTTATATTGGTAGGAAAGGGACCAACAATGTAATTAATTTTCTGAAGCTGTTGATTGGTTCAGCATGGTGTTTCAGTTTCCTATAATGCTCTTAATTTATTTTTACCTTTTAAAACTCTCAACTTCCAATCAGTATTTTCTACTTTCTGCTTTCATGTCAACATTCTCATACGCTGTGTTTTGCATTTGCGTGTCGCAGAGAATTCCTTATGAATTGCTGCCCTGTTTGTGGTGAGCTTCTTGAAGTTGCTGATAAGTTGAATGCTATGATCCATTTGACTCTGTGTTTTAACGAGGGAACTGGAAGTCAAGTTATGACGGGGGGATTCTTGACTGATAAACAAGCTTCATATGGGTGAGAATTTTTCTTTTGTTGGCTTCGGGAATGGTCTTCACCAGGTCTGTTATATTTCCATATTATTATTATCAAAGTGATAAGTCCAAATTATATTATGGTAGGTGGATGTTCAAACTGTGTGAATGGGGCCATTTTTCAACTTATGATGTTGGTTTAAACTCTGGATCAAGTGCTTCACATATTCTGGTATGTTTTTCCTTGGTTTTTTTATTTTCATTTTTTTAATATGTTTTATTTCTTTCCATTCTTTTTCCTTATTCTAGTGATAGGTCTTGGGCCTGGCAGTTGATCATGTTTAAGGGGTTGTGTCATTATTCTGACATGGTAAATTCTGCTAATTCAAAACGAACCTGTTTATTGGTGTTAAAACTGAACCCATCTTACATAGTAAAGGTTCAACTATTTGCTTTTTGTAGAATTAGGCAGGCAGGATGAACACTAACTAATTGAAATAAAGGACATATTTCTGATTTATAGAGCCTATTAATGACATTTATTTGCTGTAATATTCTTAAAAAATTATAGATAAGGGCTTATTTTGTGGAATCGATGTTTATAGAAGAAAAAGTTATGTGGTGTTAAAATAACTGGAATAGTAGATGACAGTTAAAGTTTTAGCTTAGGGACCTTACATTGAATAAGTTATACTAAGAATTGAATCTTTAATGAGTAAACTTTTAAAATACCCTAAATAATAAAATCTTTTAATAATCCAAGTAGAGTTTCTAGCTATGAGAATATTGACTGGAATCTTAAATGGATAATAAATGTCATTTTTTATTTTTATATATAATGCAATTGGTTATAGTGGTTGAAGAGTGTACTCTTCCTTTATTTCATTTTGATCAGTGGTGTTAGTTTATAATAGTTGTTTCAGCTTTGGCATAGTCCACCTTGGCAATCAAGACCTAAAGAAATATCATGTTAGTGTTTGGTTCTAGACTTTGGAAGATCACCTCATGCGTGTCTACTCAAACCATATATTTTTGAAACTCATGAAATTGAAGAAAAGAAAAAATATAATTTGTTAAATTTTAGGATAGCCCTGGGTATGCGGATATTGTTGGAAGAATATAAATAAAAGAGGCAGACATATTCATATTCTTTAAATAATGAAAGTAGAAAATGATATATTACTTTCTTTTTTACAGCATTTAAACAACTCCTTGATAAAAAAAGCCTTCAAAATGTTTGTTGGACGAATCTATATGAGAACATATTTCATTGATACAATTATTTTGTACATCTTTTGGGCACAAATTCCTATTCACTGAAATGCGCATCCACCTGTCTGCAAGATGGTTTTTGTTGCATTTTTATGCTATAGTATTGAACTGCAGGCCCTTTTTTAGGAACTCCAGACAATGTTCATTCCATTGAATAGTAGTACTTCATACTGTTGGAGCCTGAATATCGTTTATAATAATTTACTTAAATATCATATTCATTTAGGTGTTTGATCGGAGGACAAAGAGGCTAGTTGAAGAATTAATTGATGGAAAGATTGTTTTATCAATGAGAGCCATTTACCAATCAAAATTAGGACCGGGCCTCATGGACATAGGTAGGGGTTATTCTTTTGTTAAACACTGTTTTTTGTCATTTTTTTTTCTCCTTTTTCTTCTTTGAACATATTACAGTTTATTTGTTAAGAGAATATATGTTTGTTACTCCCTTTCCCCTCTTGTGCCTCCTGCTCCTACCTCTGAATAGCTCTGAGCTTTGAATAATGTAATATTTTACTCCTTCATGGATAGTGTAAGCATTTGTGCTAAAGTGTATGATGATATTTTGTAATCTGGTGGCATTTAAGTGGAAAACCTTGGGGAGATTAGTTTATCACTCAAAATGAATATCTTTCATCATATGGTCTCATTAATCTCTCTATTTCATGTGCCCTTACCCTTAATTATATTGAATTTCTGTACTAAATATATCGAAATGGGGATCTGTGCTACTTATTTTCGCAAAAATTTATGGTCCTTTGGGAACTCTCTGTGTGTGTGTGTTTATCTTCTTAAATACGTATGTGAATGTTTGTGAATTGTCTATAGTAGGCGAATCATCTGGTTATGCTAGAGATAAAATTTGTAATTAGTTATCTAGTCATTTTTATGTGGTCAGTAATCTTCTATGGTCTTGCATAGTTCTCTTTTCTGTCACTTATTTGATGGGCCATGTGGATTCAGGAACAAAAGAACTTTTGAAGAGCATATCTGAAAAGCAGGGAAAGAAAATGAATTCAGTTGAATCTTCAAAAGATATACCAAATTTTGTAAACTTCTTTAAGGTATGCTGATGATGGATATTTCTTAAGTCAGTGAGAACTTCGTAAATTTTCAATCACAGTTTGACTTCCTTGCATTAATTTCATTGTGTAGCCTTACTTGGTATGGTTTCAACTATTTCTTGTAAACAGAGCTATGGTTATACTCTAGAGATTTAGTTTTGAAAATAGGCACAAGCTATTATAGATAGATTCTCACCTTTTTCAAAGTAATTCCTGTTACTCATTACAAAAAAAAAAATTGTTTGTAGAGGACTATATTTTTGTCTCGCATACGCATATATGTGATCAGCCAAATATATGTGAAGTCTCAAATTCTTTAAATTTGAAGCCTTGATAAATTTCTGTTACCTTTTTTCAAAAAAAAAAAAATTATGAATGGTGCATATTGTATGGTTTTCTCTGTTTATATGCATTTTTGCTATACATCTATCTAGATGCATATTCTTTCTTTTGTGGAGATCTAATCTGTCTCTATCTTTTTTATTTAAACTGTTACAATACCATGTTTCTAGAGCATGAGCAACATCCTTTTTGTATGTGTAATTTTATTTGTTGTTGTAGGATCAAATCAATATGGCTGAAGTCAAGTACCCTTTGGAACATTTTAAGGTATGTTAGGACTTCCAAACATATTTGATGTGGCAATTATAATGATGCCATCTCTATTTGTGTGTAAAAATTTATATAGAATGTTTGTATATGTAGTATTACTCTTTGTTGTGTATGGGATGAAGAGTATCTTTTGTCCAAAAAAATGAGCATAGTTGTCACTCTACCCAAGGATTTGATAGCTTAAGAATGTTCTATATTTATATTCGAAATCTGAAGCTTTTTTAAAATGTTTCCATAATGAGTACTGAAAGTCATTGAAATTTAAGTCATGCTACAGTGGTGGAAGAGTGAGGTATTTATGACCTATTTAAAAGTGATTGAACAATCAGGATTCATAATTAATTGAAATCCTAACTAGTAAATATTATGATCATAATTACATGGATATATTGCGCTATTTAATTTTTGTATTGCTCCCTGAAATCATATTTGTATTTAATTTTTGCTAAAAATAAATCATTACTTTTTCTTATACAAAATGTGCACAATTAGAAAAATGAAAAAAAAAAAGAAAAAAGAGCTGTCTTTTTTCGGATAAACCCTCTGGGACCATTGCCAAAAAAGTGGCAATTAAATTTCAGTTTGCCTAGGATTTTGTTATAGTAGTTAGATGATTTCTTGGTAAATAATTGCTTGTAACACGTGAATTTTGGTCTTTTATGCCATCAGACATTTAATGAATTCTTCATTAGAGAGTTAAAACCTGGTGCAAGACCGATTGCCTTTGCTGAACGCGAAGAGATTGCCATATGTGCAGCAGATAGTCGTTTGATGGTTTTTAAATCAATAGAAGATAGCATACGATTTTGGATCAAGGTACTTCCGACAACTTGCACTAGGAATGTTTGTAGGAAGACTCCAATTCTTCAAACATTGTTTACTCAATATATTTCAGTTGATTCACTTTTTTTTTTCTTACATATGTTAACTTGATGAATTAAAATGAAGGAACATGCAGAAATTCGACCATATGCTATACGAACTCGTTGTACCTCAAGTCTTGCCCTCTTGTATTCCCTTCTCTATGCATCCTTCTTTTGTCCTGGCTGTCGACTTTTTGGAGGGCTATCTCTAAAAGGTGTTGGGAAAAATAAGGTTACAATGGTTAATAGAAGATAGTTTATTAAAGTTATGAAGTGAGATAGACTAAGAAAGGAGAGCACTCATGTTGTCAGTACAGCAGTGAGTTTTAGGCCTTTTAAGCAAGTTTCCCTTTGTCAGTTAGAAATGCACTAGAGTTTGGAATCAAATAATTGAATTGTTTAATAGGTTTTAGTCTCTTTGATGGAAGTTGATTCTGTTTATTTCCAATTCGGTTCATCCACTTTATACTTCAGTAACAGAGAATATAATAAACATCAAATACTATATGTGTAAGTTATTTGCACAAGTACAAACAGAAAATTTAGTTTGAATTTGAATAGTAACCTTCCCTACTGCCATTATAACCCATTTAAACAACTGGTCGAAATTGCCACAGCAATCTAACAATTGAAATTTAAAAAAAAAAAAAAGGATTTAAGCCCCCTCTCTCTCTCTCTCTCACATACACACACACATCCTTGACTCTCATTCTTTCTCTGTGTTCCTGTCTCCATTGCCACATCCATTTCTACTGACACACAGGCCAAGCCCTACTCCGGTTGTTGGGAAATATTTTTCCCACCTCTGTTGTCTGCATCTTATGTGAATCATTAATAACAAAGCTAGAAATGTGGGACTACTGAAGGTCTATTCAATTCATCTTACCATATATTATTACATACAGCTTTAAGATAGAATCGCATAGTTAGTGGGATTTTCATAGAAAGTGAAATTTGACTTCACAGTTTTATAATTTCTTTATCATGAAAATGATAATTGCAACAACTTGAAGTGCCAAATATTTGAGGGTTTTTGATGTTCTGTATGTGAAGACCCAACATATAATACATTTATATATATATATATATATATATAATAATTTTATTATATTTTTTTAGTTCTACTCACTAAGTCTTTCTCATACTTATCCCTCCTCTTCATCCCAATTTTACAGGTTTATTAGTAATGTATAGTAGTTATTCAGGAAAGCAAACCAGTGGATTAAGATACCATCATGCAATTATAGGGTTTATGGGTTCATCTTATATATTCAGCTATTAAGTGAGCTTATAGCCCTAGTATGTATTTTGTTAACATTGGAACATGTATATTTGGGATTATAGATAGTATACATATTGTTAGGGAAAAATTACAAAATTCCCTGTTTGATTGAACCTGTAAGGAACCAAACAAATACTCCAAACACAAATATGGACAGAAAAATAATTATTAACACAATCCAATTTTTAATGTGGAAAACTCCTCCAATGTGAAGGATAAAAACCATGGGACAGTTCTTGGAGTCCACCCAAATCTTCACTATAAAACTTTAGGTACAAACCTAAATTCAATAGGTAGAAAACCTATCCCACAATCACTAATAATAATAGAGTAAACACTCTGAACAATAACAAGTGAAAATCAACTCCAAAACAACTCAGAAATTGGTAGAAAACAAATATTTCTCATCCAAAATAAGCACCTTCGAAATTGGATTCCAGGTCTGAGTTATAATCATCCAAACGACAATCAAACCGTCCAAATTGAAAAACTAGATGTCCAGAACATACCTCTAAAATTTCAGCTCAATCAGACGGTGGATCGTCAGAAAAACAAAATCTGCGCGCTGAAATTTTCTGCAGAAAATTCTGCCCTTGCTGCCGGGTTTTTCTTCCGTCAGCGTTGTTCTCTTTCTTCAATCTTGCTGCTTCACTGTGTGTGTATTTTTTTCTGCTTCTGCGTTCAATCTCTTAATTCCAATTGACCTGATATATATATATATATATAGACAGAGATTGATTTCAATCACAATTGAATTGTATAGACAGATATTGATTAGGATTAGAAGTATTATGATCTAGACCTTGGGTTGGATATTGGGCATAGCCCAACACATATATGTGTGTAATGGATTATAATGTTATATATATATATATATATATATGTTTAGGCACATAACCCTTTTCTAAAGTTTCGATAGATGGAGTCCATTCATGTTTATATATTATTTTATATTAAATTTCATGGTTATTGTATGATTTTATATATATGATAGGTCTTAATAGATGTGTTCGTAGAATGTATAATTGCATAAGGCAAAGGGGGACAAGTAAATCTTATCTCTAGTTAATCATACTCTAGGTATTCTGGGATATGTCAGTATTTTATTATTTTTCACATATTAATTACTTTTCACATATCTATACACGAAGAATCGATATACTTTTAGATATAACTGTATTTATCCGTAAGAAATTAGAGATTCCTTTATGAATACTTTGAGGAAGAATGTTATAGATAATATAATTTATTTACTATGAGCTTATGAATGTTCTCTATAAATAACTTATAGTAGAATTTATTTTTAATAGTGTTATTATGTTTAAAAAAAATATTATTACTTTGTACCAATATAATTTGGTAGATTACTTACCAAAACAATGATATTTGGTATATTCATTTTGCTTCTAAAATATATACAAGAATACATATTTATAATGTAACTTACAGGTAAAATTTATAAGTTCAATTTTTTTGTGGATATTCGGGAATTCGGATAACCTGTGCAAATTATTCATACCGTATTTGCTCTACACAAAAGTCAAATATTTATGCGAATATGATAATGGATTTCTTCGTGTGAATATAAATACGATTTTAATAATATTTGAACCACATTCGAATTTTTGTCACCCTTATTTATTATGTTTGTCTTTCAATTTTTATTTATGAATATTTTAACTCTTATGTTTAAATTTAATTTCAGTTTTAATTTTTATATCATATTTCAGTTTTAATTTTTATATCATATGTTTAATTTTTATATTACAAATTCCAATTGCATCAATTTCCAAATTTAATCCCTTATATACTGATACTGCTATGTAAAGAATATAAAATTAGGTTTTAATAATATGCAGTATTTAGTATTATTTAAAAATTAAAATTTATGAGTTACGATCGATTAAATTGATTAAGCTTCTTATATAAGAATAAAATGTGGAGGTTTTGAATCTTGAAGCATAATTTAATTAGTCTATCAATAGAATGTTACTTGCGTTATTCAATATAGAGGAAAATGTATTCTCTTGCTAGATGGCGAGGTTCTCTTGGAACTTTTTACTATCGACTAATATCTTCTTCCGTCTACCTTGTTGTTTAATTTATCTTCTTTCTATTTTGAAAGGAGAAACATACTGGAAACTTAATTTTTAAATTGATAGTCTGTATTATGATCCACGACATTCAAACACGTCCAGAACTTAATGAAAGTTCAAACGTTTTGACACTTGTGCTAGTTGATTTATGTGTGATTTGTTTTGTTTATTGTAAAAAAATAAAATAAGATTAGAATGCCAATTTTATTGCACCTTCAAGCGCTGTATATATGATTTGTGGCTTCTTATGCCATGTCATGCATTTGACAGATGTTATTCCTTTCAGTGATTTGGTTTTATGCTTGGGATTAAATCTAGGTATGTTGGTAATTTACGGAGGATTAGTATAAAAATATCAATCAATTTCTGAGACAGTTCTTGATCGATCTGTTGGTCATATTTATTTTTTTGAGTTTTTCATTTCAATTGATAATCGTGTTTCTAAATGTTGATTTTGATTTTGAATGCAATGCATCTTGGAAGTCAAAAGTAAAAATTCTCACGGAAGTAATTTTGAAAAGAATCTCCAAGAGATAAAATTGAGAAATGAATCATTTTTAGTATCCTCTGTACCTTAGATGCTTGTAAGAACTAGTAAGTATTTGCTTCATACTGATATAGAAGATGATATTTTCCAAACTTTACTGATTATTAGAAGTATCCAAAAGCTTCCCAAGAAACTAGAATTGAGACTCAAAAATAGAGCGAAAACTTCTTTGATACTTTGGATGTCTACTAAACGTATGTTGAACATCGGGATGTTTTAACTTTCCATACGGTATACGGGTATGTAATCCATTTCTTGCTAAAGTTGGGAGCTTTGGTCACATGACTTTTAACTTATGTATAAGAAGGAATTTTTGTGTAATTTTGAAATAATTAATCTCGACAAGATTATATTTCGAATTGTATTTCTTCACGAACTGTCATGCGACTATATGCATTTCATGTCATAGTTGTTCTGTGTTTCTTTTAAATATATTTTGATATTTTGAAAATATTCACATTAGTGTTCTCAAATGTAAGTTTATTATATGCCCTGTTTATCGAGTGTCACTCAATTATGAATTATGGGTGTATTCATCAGAATCTATCCCTCAATAATTTTTACAGGATTCTATCCGAGAATTTACTGTTGGAACTTTTGTTTTTCTGTTGTCCTTCACACTTGTCCCTTTTTTTCTTTACGGAGATTTGGGACCATTTCATCAATATGGGGCTGAAACCTAATGTTTTATCATCTCATAAAAAGTCGTGTATTTTCTTCTGCTCTGGATTCATTTTTTCCTAGTAAAGTTCATAGTCTGATCTTTTCGGTTCTCTGTTCATAA
>JAVXUL010000013.1:2383806-2394035 GCA_035590515.1 Trichilia minutiflora | reverse complement strand
TAGAGGTCTATATTTATATACAAAAGTTAAACCTATAATAGGAAACTATATAACTCCTAATTAATATATATATTTACATTCCAATTTAACTACTTTCCATAACAGTGTGCAAGCGATATTACATGTAATCCGGTCTAAAAGTGAATATTTCTTGGCAAGCTCTTCTGGCTAATATTATTCTATTTTTGTATTTAGCTCTTTTTCTCTCTCTTCCAAATACTCCTCTATTCTTTGTAAAGCGCCTTTTTCTATTTGTTTAATGATAGTTAGATCTTCATAAATACTTGTGAAAATTGGAGTAGGACCCATATTTTAATCTTTCTCATATTTCTTTATTATTGTAAACTTTTAGCCAATGATCACAATGCTTTAGATATTGTATGACTTCCTCAGTATTCTTTCCACCCATTCGTTTCTTTCTTCTTGCTGCTTGTCCAATGTCAAGTACTTCTGAAGTGTGTACTTCGCGTAATATATGGTTCCTTGTCTTGCTTGGTGATATAGCCTAACATAGCACCCCATGCTTTATGAAACTTGACGTTGCATTGATTCCCGTCTATATATATGTGTGTGTGTGTGTATGTATAGATAGATGTACACGCAAATATATATATATATATATATATCCTTGATTTTCTGTACTAAGTAATCTTTAGGATCAAACTTAATTTCAGATGATCAGGATTTGATGTTAATATTTGGTAAATAAGAAGGGTGCTAAACTGGATTAGCAATGTTATTGAATAACGATTCGTTTATATAAGTTGAGGATTTACTTTTTTCCATTTTTCCTCTCAAGACACTCTTACAAACCTTATAACAATATTTGTAGGGTCGAAAGTTCTCAATTCAAGGCCTCTTGGGATCAGACTTATGTTCTGAATCTTTTATTAATGGAACTTTGGTGATATTTCGGTTGGCACCACAGGTATTTGGTACATGCACCCCTTATACTTGCAACAGCTTGTTGCTGAATATCGATTATTCGATCGTTATAGATGTAGTTTGATGCTCTTTCAATTATCCAGGATTATCATCGCTTCCATTTTCCAGTCTCTGGAACTGTCGAGCAATTTGTACATATTCCAGGGTGCCTATACACGGTACATTAGTATATGCAATTTGTAAAGTTCATGTGATCACTTATTTGAGATCTGTTTCTTTTTCCTTTAGAGTTTCTCTTTAATTTCAATCTGTGTTATTGCTAGGTTAATCCCATCGCTGTTAATAGCAAGTATTGTAATGTTTTCACGGAGAACAAGCGAGCTGTATCAATTATTTCTACTGCCTATTTTGGAAAGGTTTGTCATTATACTCATGGTAGTTCATTATTTAGCGCTTGTTCCCTTGATTTTTGCATGATGTAAATGGTAGTCCGTAAATTATAGGTATGGATCTTATGAAGGCATTGGTGCATAACAATTTTGTGCCAGTGCCTTTTGTGATCTTTGAGCCTAAGAACATTTTTCCATTGTGTGAGAGTTGTTTGGCAAAGAAGCTTTTTGTGCAATATTAGGTACCCATTTTATAGAACTATATTTAAATTTATGTTTAATTATTGTTTGTTGTGAACATTGGTATCACACGGGATTTGTCCCTTCCATATGTTGATATTCATGGTATTGACCATTTATTTATGCAGAACTATGTCATATTCTCTATTAAATAATTACTCAATTTTATGAATTGAAATCATGCATTGCAGTTATCAAGGAAATCAATAATTTATTAAGCCACTGGAATATGACTTATGGTCTCAAATTGAGTGAATTTGGGATGTAATGTTGATTTGCTAGGCTCTGGGGCTAACCAATGATGGGCATATGCTATTGTTGACCTCCGGTAGGGAAGCTTAATTAGATCCGTGTGTTGCCCTTGAAATATGACATTTTTTCCATTGCTTGTATCTTTTCATATCTTAGTTGGTTGTGATAC
The DNA here is from genome assembly GCA_035590515.1 of Trichilia minutiflora. NCBI lineage: Eukaryota > Viridiplantae > Streptophyta > Magnoliopsida > Sapindales > Meliaceae > Trichilia > Trichilia minutiflora. Next base: position 2,392,100 of record JAVXUL010000013.1, on the reverse strand, counting down.
CTTCCAGAAGTCTTCAGTTGGTTCATAAGTATCCCCCCAGTACTATTTATGTCTTTCATAGCTAATTCACCAAGAACTAAGTATTGATATCCCATCATGTTATTCATAGATTTTTTTCTTTAGGTTTTGTCTTTGGAAGCTGGAGCAACTATTGTTTATGGTCCTTGCTTTCATCATTCTGTACCCTTTCCTTACATAGAGGTGTCTAATGGGCCCAACCCGACGGTTTCGGGCCGGGCCGGGTCAAAAAACGGGAAAGGGTTGAACCGGCCCGAACTGGTAGCTATAACGGGCTGGTTCGGGTCGGTTCAACGGTTTGTATTTGCTGGAACTGGGCCCGGAACCGGAAAGTGAATAGTGACGGGCCGGTTCCGGTTCAACCTGTCGATTCACACAGTGAACTGGTAGGTTATTTATTGCCTTTTTATTTTTTTTATTTTTTTCTTCATTTTATTCGGCGGGTGGAATTGGCCCGAACCGCCGGTTCAACTCGCCGGGGCAGTGGCCACACGGGCTCGATTGGCTCCGTGCCGGGTTGCCGGTTTCAAAAATGTGGAACCGGCACGGCCTGTGTGAATAGTTCACCGGGTCGGTTCGCAGGTCGACCTGAGCAACCCGGCCCGTTAGATACCTCTATCCTTACAATTGGTTACTTGCTGCATATATTTCTGCGTAACAATTTTTCTTCTTAATTCTTTGTACTTGGGAAGCATTTATTTTTTCTTTTTTCCCAATATTCACTTGCTTATTCGGACTTACTATGCTGATAACAAGAATAAAGAGGAAGGAAATTGGAGAAATAAAAGGAGAAAAATCAAAAATAGGAAAAAAAAAAAGATGTAAAATTTATTCAATAATATTCAAAGTCTACCTCTTGAACTAAAACTAAAACCTTATTTATATTGGCCATAAACCTAAATTGAAATTTTTTTTCTTTCACTGAAGAAATAGATATTCTTTTCTTTCATTTTTTTTCTTCAGAAACAGTAATCATTTCATTAAAATTACTGCAAAGGTACTACATCAATACACCACAAAGGTACAATAGTACACCATAAAGGTACACTAAAACGTAAAATTCATAAAAGATCAAATTACAGAGAATCAAATGTTGCATACATTTGGTTAAACACCATTTAGTCCTACTGACGGATTGGGAGAAAATATGGTACACAAGATATCAAAACAAATGTATAATTAAAACTGTAACCAGCAACTTTGAGCTCCAGGATATATCCCTTCATCTCTTTCAATCTGGTCTCCACTGCAGTTGGTTCTTCCAAATGATACAATTACTGACTTTCTGTAGAGATTTAACCCCAATTCCTTTGTCTCCTTGGAATCACTCCTATAGTTGGGCCGGGTTGGAATAGAAGCTCTAAGAATGAAATCAATTTAACATTCAATTCTACTAGTTGATGGCAATCCATTCGGCTCCTTGGGAATCACACTAGCAAATTTCTGTAAGAAATAAACAGCACCACATGGCAAGGAAGTGCTAAGTTTGTTAGCAACATAGTGTGCCCTTTTATACAAAAGTACAAAGATAAGCTACCTGGCAAAGAAAGTCCTTTTCTCATCACTCTTTTTTGTAAATAAGCTCTCTTTTTTAACTTGTCTTCTCACTTCTACTTATTTTCTCACCCAAGTGTTTGTTTTCACACTCTATTACTTCTCTTAATTCGCACAAATTCTTACTGGAGTGTTTGCCCTTACTCTCCTTTTCGTTCCTCAACTAACTCTCCTTTTGAATTCTCATTTGATCTTTGTAGATTTGTTTGACTCAATGGTACAAGAGTGATTAACCTTCCCTCCATCTTGAATGAATAACGATTCTTGGAACCGTCATAAGTCACCTCTTGATCACATTGTCATGACATCCCCAACAAGAAGTGGCAGGCATACCTAGGTACCACATCACATCATACCTCGTTTTTTTATCTACCAATCGAAAATGATACTAGCACTTGTCTGTCTACCCTTACTACTTCACAATGATTCAACTACTGTGATTTGTACGGTTTCTTCTTGTAGACAAATGAAACTTCTCAACTAACTCCGTGTTAGCAACATTGGTGCAATTTCCCCATTAATAATCACACTACACACCTTATCTTTAACATTGCACCTTTTGTGGAATGTTTTGTCTTGTTGTACGTCGTCAACTTCCTTTATTTGCACATTCAAGGCTTTACTAGCTATAAACATTTCCTCCTCAACCTTATGCTCAACTTCATCATCTAATCCCTCCAAAGATGGCATAGATTCTTCTTTGGACTTTTCCTTGACCTTAATGTCTCTACTACCCATGAACTCTCCCTCGGTCTCAATGTTCCTACTATCTATGGACTTTCCATCGGTTTAAAAGTCTCCATCTTCTCTCATGACCTTGGTAATCTTACTAGGATATTGCAATGCAATGTGGCCTCTACCCAAGCTTCGAAAACACTTAATATTTTTATTTCTTCCTTGGGTACTCTTTGTTGTATCTTTACTAGACCTGTCAAACGGATTGGGCCGGCTCAGCTCGGCTCGCCCCGTTGCGGACCGGCACTTAAACAGATCGAGCCGGGTCAACCCATTTATTATGCGGACCAATATTTTGTTGGTCCTAACTCGACCCGCGAGCTAACGAGCCTAAACGAGCCGACCCACGGACTGACTTTAAAAATTTTAAATTTAGAAAAATATACATAATACACTAATTACTAATAAATATAATATGTTAATAGTAATAATAAGTTTATAATTTAAATACAATATAAACTAACTATATTATAAATTTTAACAAGTCAAATAAAAGTTTCATCAATAATTTTAAGTTTAAACACATGATCTTAAATTTGAAAATGTATTAATCCAACATCACTCAATATTAATAAATAATAAGTCTAATATCCATTATTAACATTCAAACATAATCAATCATCATCCAAATATAAGGCTAGAAAAAAATTAAATTAATTTTTTTTAATTAGGTGGGTTAAATGAGTCGATCCGTTTAACCTGTGAGCTAAACAGATCGGGGCAAATCAGCCCGCGAATTAAACGGGCCCCTTTTTTTTTGTCCTAACCCACCTAAATGGTGAGCTAAATAGGCCGACTCCCGGACCGCTGGTCCGTTTGACAGCTCTAATCTTGACTTTTTACGTCACTTCTCCTTAGGTGATTCGCTCTTAAGATTCAAACCCTCTTTATTATCTTTATCACTCCAATTCGACTTCCAAGAAGATTGTGAATTCGAATATTGTTTAGCCCTAAAATTGACACCATTCCTCTTGAGTTGACATTCAACCTTCGTTGCCATATGTACCATATATTCCAACTCTATATAACATTGCAACTTCACCACAATGCCTATTCCCAATTCAACCCTTGCAGAAATTGTTCCATGTTGGTCTCCCTATCTTCCTTAATATTTGCTCTAATCATGGCAATCTTCATTTCATTATGATACTTCTCAACACTCTTAAACCCATGCGTAAGGTCTTGTAACTTTTGATAAAGGTCATGGTGGTAATGGCTAGGCGTATAAATTGTCTCCTCATCACCGCCTTCATATCCTTCCAACTATTAATGGGTAGCTCACTCTTCCTCCAGACATCAATCCTATGTTGATCCCATCAAAGTATTGCATGATCTATAAATTTAACCACCACCATTTCTCCTCCTCTCCTCAGAATAATGGTGGCTCTCAAAAACCAACTCTATACTTCTTTCCCACTCTAGGTAAGCATCTGGATCATTCCTACCTTGGAATGATGATATCTTCAATTTAATACTCCCCAAACCTTTATCAACTCTATCCTCTCCTCTCATATGACAATCCTTATTACCTTGATCTCTATTAGATTTACTTTAACCTACACTCAAGGCCAAATCATCATTAACAAAATCAGCCACAAAATCTCCTCTTCCAACTCTTCCCCGAGCACAATTAACCCTATTTTGCAATTGTTTAATAGTAGCACCCCTTTCCTCCATGTTCTTCATAAAACCTCATATCCATCTTCTCAAACTATTGTTGCATGGCTTTGATTACAAAAGAAACTTCCATCCATTCTTCCTCCGCCCCACTTTTATCTCTATTAGATGACATGATTAATTATCTGCAAAGAAAGGTTAGTATAAACTCTCTTACTTCACTCCTTCACGTGTTTACGATCACGCTTGTGTTTAGCACACAATTTGATCAAGAAATCACTCACTTCCCTCCTCAGCCCTTTATTCAAGCTAAATTCAAACTCAATCAAACTTCAATTTGCAGTGAGCAATTCCCAACAAATCAAGCTCACAAGAATGGCAAAATGAACAAATACAAAACGAAACGAGTAATGAATTAAGGATTGAATGAATTTGGAAACAACTAACATAATGATTAGCGAACAAGATTTTCCCAATCAAGTATTCACGACACTCAACTATAACTATTCAATATTCAAACCCTAGGAACATATAGAACAATTCATTATTCAAACCCTAGGAACATAAAGAACAAGTGCCCCCCTTTTTTTCAGATTTTTTTCCCAGCAAGCTTAAACGAAAATGAGTATTCTTCTTTTTTTCCTTTTTTTTTTTTTTTGAATTGAAGGATGAAGAAACTAAAGATTAATAACTAAAACTGGTAGGAATTAACAAAGAATCAAAAGGATAAACAAACTGATTCAGTAACTGAGCTCTGATACCAAAACTGGTGTGAACCTGGCTTATTTAATGATGAATCCATGCTGAGTTGTTGATAGTTTGTTTCCCTGAAAAACCCAAATCAGATTATCCTAATATAAAACCTTGATCTAAGTGCTTAGTTTAATCTAAAAACTTGAAGTATATTAAACCCCAGATCCAAGAACACAAACCAACAGTGAACCAGAGGTGAAAATATGGTGGAAAGGAAGACGCCACACCCCGAAAGTGATTCGTGAGTGATAAGTCGGAATTAGAACGCCACAAGATTGAAATATTGATAAGTTCTATTAAAGATTCAACAAGGAATCAAGAGAGAAAACTCTCAAAGTTCATACAATGTTTATAATATGTTTTGAACTGTTAAACCTTAGGAAAATGTTTCTATTTATAATCACAAGGTTTTTGGCAATAAAAATAATGAAAATTACAAAATTGTCGAGTAATTCGTTCGAACGAATCGTATAAACTTCTCCCTGGAAAATCCTGCTCAGATTTGTTCAACCAATTTGAACAATTTGTTCGGCTGAATTGGGTAACTCGTTCAGCTGACATTTTCTGCACTCTCTACCTCTTTTTTGTGCTTTATTCGTTCGAATGAATTGGAAGTTTCGTTCAGCCGACATTTTTTGCTTGCAACAGGTGCACTTTGGGTAAACTCTTCCTTCAGGCCAAGGATGCGTCGACTTGATGATTGAGCTTCAAATCCACTCCGTGTAGCTAGAATCAATCCGTTTAAAGCTCCTTGATTGGCCTTCACTCTTCCTTTTGTGTTTAGCCCTTCATTAATGCGAAAAAGTTCACTTGGACTCCTTGGAGTGCTAGCTGGGTTCTCATCACCAAACATCACTATGTACCGAATAAAAAGGAAACAAAGATTTATTATTGCTTAAGGAAAACACATTTGTACTTGGCAAACTCACAAGTCTCTGTGAAGTTGCTTAAAATCAACATCCTTAAACAATGATGAAACATAATACTAAGAGTCTTAAAAGAAGGGTGACCAAGCTGTCGATGCTGGAGGATGATTTGGTCTTTATTGGTGGGGGAATCAGACAGAAGTGATGGATAACCAACCATAGCAACCACTTTGCTATTTTCAGGCGTGAGGTAGTAGAGACTCCTTTCTTTAGCATGCCCAATTGTCTTCTCCATAGCTTTGGTCCTGAAACACACACAAATTGTTTGAACAAATGAGATTACAGTTCATATCTTTTACAATTTTTCTGACTCAGATGAGATTTGTTATCAATTTTGGCGCATGTAATACATTTTTCAAAAAAAGATGATCCTAAGGACATGTTTTCCTGGACCTTATAGGTAGAGAAAAATTGAGAGGCATTGGTCATATGATCGGTTGCCCCAAAATCAATAATCTAGGATTGAGTTGAAGCATTATTTGAGACACCAAGTACATGAGTCAGAAAACATACTAGAAAGTGTTAATGAACAGGCACATGAAGGTTTTTCAAGTGACTTGAAGAGAGATCTGATACTGTCAAGGTCTTGCTAAAGTTTTGTCCACTAGAGTCTGGTTGTTCGTCAGTAGAGTTGACGTTTGTTTGAGCAGCATGAGCTTGTATCTTTTGCTGCCAATTTTTTCCTCCACAATTTTGGTTTGATTGATTAGGATTTTGTGGCCTTCCGTGTAGTTTCCAGCAGTTTTCTTTTGTGTGTCCATATTTCTTGCAATAATTACACGTGAAACTTCCTTTATTTGCTCCTTTAGAATCAAGTTTGTGGTTGTCTGTGGCTGCTGGAGAAACCTTTTCTAACATCATGTTTCATTGACTTTCTTCAGCCCGAATGGTTGCAATAGCTTCATTTAATGAGGGTAGACCTTTTTCCAAATTCTGGACTCTAATGGGAGAAACTTTGTGTTGAGGCCAACTGTCAAGTCATATGTTCTGTCCTCCTCTAAGAATGCTTTTAGGGTTAAATCATACTCACTATGTTTCATCTCAAGGACTTGACAGTAATCTAATTCAAGCCACAAAATTTTCAGTTGATTAGCATAATCACAGATTTTGTACCATGTTTCACGGCAGCAAATTTTTTCTTGATCTCATACACTTGGACTGCGTCATCTACCTTTGAGTAGGTCTGTCTAATTGCCTCCCAAATTTCCCGAGCAGTAGTTAGGAAAAATACTTTATCACTGATCTTGGGTACCATGGCGTTCCATAGCCATGACATAACAATGAAATAATCTTCATCCCAAGCAGCGAATTGCTAGTCGTTCTTATCAGGTCCAGTTCCAAGGAGATGGATGAGCTTATCTTTTCCTCGCAGAAAAATAGCAAGTTGATGAGAATGAAACAAAGACTTTTTGTGTATTGATTGATTTACATTTTATAGGCTGAATACAGTTGAAAAAAAAAAAAAGGAAATTAATCTAGCGAAGCAAGGAGAATAAAACCATATCCTCTGAAATAGGAAACTAAATCAACCTATCCCTCAAAACGTGTAATTACCCAATCTGCCTATAGCCATGATTTTATCTATAGTTATACACAAATTAGATCCCCTAATTTACTTCTCTCAATGCCTATAATCCCTAACAAAAACAAGTTTATTTTATTATTTTTCACATCTTGTACAGGAAGTAATATAGTTAATAAGACTTTCTATTATAATTCCAACACTTCATATGTCTAAAACAAAATTTTTCCAACCGCCCATATATTACCAAATGTAAACCAAGTGAGATTAACTCAACTGATATGTGAAATGCCTCTTAAAGTTAACAGTATAATTTGTGCACCAAGTCCTAACAATGGGGTTGTATGCAAACATGAAATTGAGCCAAAGAACGAAGGATGATTTCAAGCCTAGAAAAGCTTACTAAAACTATGATGTAATTTTAAGCTTTCTCTGGCTTTTGCTACTACATGTTCATCTATGATCTCTACACATCCAAGTTTCTCCTTGGTTTGATGCCTTTGATGTGACATTGAGTATTTGGCTTCGGAGATAAGATTTTGTATTTTCTAGTTTGATGGAAGAAGCCACCAAACAAGAAAATTTACCATCCCAACTTGCTAGGGGTTTGATTTTTTTTTAAACAAGATGAGAATAATGTAGAACTAACGAGGATAGCTTTAGTTTCTGATGGTAATCAAGCTAGCACACCAAGAAGAACAACTAATCATTTGCACATCAACAGAGGATCAATTATGAGAGCGAGAGCCAAGGCAATGCATGAAGCTATGAATAGGTTGATTCAAGTATCAAGGAACAGAAGGTAAGCATCATCATCAAGTATTGATGCAAAGGACTGATTAATTTGATTCAAGCCCAAAAATGACAGAAACTCTAGCAAATTGGTGTTGTTTTGTATTTTGAAAATTTTTGGATTTTTAATTATGTATAATGGGGCCAAACATGTTATTTAGGTCTTATTTAAATTATTTAGAGGGATGTGTATCATATCAGTTTTAGAGAGGGATTCTTGGACATTTATATAGCTTGGACAACTCTTCACTCTTAAGCTAACTTTTGTGATAGAGTATAGGCGCATATTCATATCAAATGGTAAAAACAGTGAACCAAAAAATATAAGAAGGCTGAATGATTTTTCTATATTGATGTACAACTATTTAAAGAGCTTA
>JAVXUL010000013.1:2369492-2383706 GCA_035590515.1 Trichilia minutiflora | reverse complement strand
TCTATACCCTCTCGTGCACAATCTATCCACGAAGATATGCACGAACACTCTTGAGGGATTTACTATTATGCCCACAAAACTAAGGGACGGGTTTCACACTAAAGGATCTATAGAAAGAAGTAAGGAATATATGATTTGAAAGTTAAAGAAAATCGATTTATAGGATGAAACAAGCTTCTCATTAATAATATGTAAATATTAAGTATGGTTTTTAGTTTTGTGGAAATAATATTAATGAATGTACCCACATAAGAATTGGTGGGAGTTTACTTTATAAGGATTAGTGGGAGATTGCTTTATAAGGATCATTGAGAGGTTGCTTCATGAGTCAAAGCAATTCTTGACCACAAATTTTAACATAAATGATCATAGAAAAGCCTCTTATGTCTTGGGTATTGAGATTTATTCTTATAGATCTCGTAAAATTTATGGATAATCTCAAAAGAAATATGTATATAGATCGAGGATTTAAAAGATTTAATATATAAATACAAAAATCTGAAAAATATACCTATTACAAAAGTGACAGTTTAATAAGATCAGTGTATCAAGAATGATTTTGAAAAGGATAATTGACAGTCTTATATATGTTGTAAGTAATTGGTAGTCCCATGTATATAAATGTTTGTGCTAAATCAGACATAGGTTTTGTTGTGAACGTTTCTTGACTAACACATGTCAATCTCTGAACATAATCATTAAGTTACAGTCAAGAAAGTAATAAGATATCCGTATGGTATAAAGAATTTTGTACTGATGTGAGGATTGATACTTTTATTTTAGCCATGCATTCGGATGCAGATTTTTGTGGATGTCCAGATGATTTAAAGTCAGTTATAAGTTATATCTTTATATTAAATGAAAAGCCAATTTCTAGAAAAATATAAAAGTAAACTCTAACAGCTTTCTTATCTAGATATATAGAGTATAATGCATGTTATGAAAGATCTACTTATGATGGTTAGCACATAAATTTAATTTTAGAGTTTTAAGTGATTAATTTGATCTCTAAGCTAAGCTTATAAAGATTTATTGTACTACTATATTCTATTTTGAGAATAACAAGATTAATAGTGAATCGAAGCACAAAGAGATCAAATGCCTAATAGTCAGAATTTAGTTGAAAAGAAAGATATTCTGATAGAAAAGATCTAGAGAAACTCTAGATTAGATGTTTTAATCAAATATATAAAACCCATCAATTTTGAGTGGTATGCTATAAGTATGGGTATACAAAATTTAATAATACTTTGGATTAGTGAAAGTCTGATAGTATATGAAAATATATGTTTTCGGATATTCATAAATAAAAGCGCATTAAGGTTATTATATTATTATACGATGATCATCATTTGTATTTGTTATATAATATAACAATTACCTTTAACATACTTATTAATACTATATAAAGTCTCGAGAATAAAGTAATGGTAGTTAAGAATATAGGTTTATTAAGGTTAAATTAAATATGTCCATTGATACTATATAAGATTTTTTAGAATAAATAGTAATCATGGACATATACACTTCTTGGAGTTAAATAGTTTTTTATATCATTATTGAAGGATAAGGAAAGGAAATTAGAAAGAGGATCGATAAGATTATGATATTGTTTATAATCATACCAGAACATTATATCTTACTACACTACTAGTTCCAAGATCCATGTTAATTTAATTGATAATATTTGTGATTTTGGATTAATTATGTATTAATAAAGGATGTATTAATTGTCATAGTCAATATTAAAATTAAATTGGACCGGATTATTTTGAGACGTTAAATCATGACTATTATTTTTAAAACATGGCTACATAAAATGTTTTCTTTGTTAATTAGCTCGAAAGTCATTTTTAAATAAATAAAATTATTTGTTTTTTAAAATTGATTAATGTAGTTTAAATGAGAGAATGTTGGATTTTTTATGAGCTTATATTAAGCGTTACTGTGATTTTATTAAAAGAAGCCAATAGTATACTCATTAAGTAAATAAATTTAATTATGTGATCTAAAGAAAATTGTGCTTAATATTATTAATGGGTTAGTTTGACAGTCAGTATAGGTTTGTGTTAAGTTAAAGCCTTTAATGAGAAGGCCTAGTAAAGGCCTACTAAAAATTAGGTTAAGTCCCCTAAAAATATTAAGGGTTTTTAAAACACTAGAATAAATTTATGTTTGTTTTATTAAAAAATACTATCATATTTGTAGAGAATAGAAAACAAGACTTAATCTTTAAAATGCTGCAATAATAACTAAAATAAATACGTATTTTAACTCATAATTGTATTATATAATTGTATATATAAGATCTTGGTAATTAAAGAATTTTTAATTCTTATATACCATAGTCCAAAAACAAACACTTCAAAAATAAAATTTATTTTTATATATACCAAACTTCAAAAATAAAATTTATAATTATAAATTTTAAACTCCAACGCTTAGTGGTGGGTGACCGGTGATGTTGTTGGTGATTAGTGAGATTAATGACACAGGTGGCACCAAAAACGTGGTGGTGGTGGAGGCACAGGCACACAGCAGGTACAAGTGTCTCGAGAGAGAGAACGAAGAATAGTTGGGTGTCACGTGCATGTGAATAATTAGTGATTTTGTTAAATCACTTCTATCATACTTACTCTTAAGTTAAATCAGTTTATACACAAGAATTTTTATAAAAATTCACTATGTAATTTTTTATAATAATAGTGTAACAAAAATTCAATTTTCTTTGTCTTTTCACATTGTAAAAAATTATAGAAATAAATTATTTTTATAAAAAATAAAATTACTTAGAGAAGAAGTATATTTAATTGAGAATAAATTTTAGATAAATTATTAAATAAATAATATATAAACTGATATAATATAATTACTCAAATAGTTAATTGTGTTATAAAAATATTTATGTATCTTGAAATTAATATCCTTAACTTAAAAAAAGGTAAATGATAATTATTAAAAACTTTTAAAATAATAAAATTTTAAATTTTAAAAGTTATGAATGATAAATCCTTGAGGATACATATTTAATTGATCATAATTATGTTTAGGTGTTAATAGAATTTTAAACCCTGCAGAGAAGTAAGTGATAATATTTGAAACCTCAAGGGTTGAAAGTGATAAATCGCCTATGAAAATACCCCAAACTAGGCAATAATATTACGTATTTGCTTATTTGGTGTTAGAAAAATTGGTTATAAATGTACCCACATATTAATCAAGGCAAAAAGCACACAAAACCGATTCTCTTCACAATTGTCTCTCTTTTTATTATGTTGATTTCGAACAAGTAAAAACAGAAGGAAGACGCACTATTTCTTCATCTTCTTTCCCAATTACTTTGATATTGCAATCGGATGAAGAGGGTGATGATATGGGGGCATATATGCAATTTAATACATAATTTGAAGCCTGCCTTCATGATGATGTTAGTTCAAATAGTATTCGGCGCTGTAAATATACTGTATAAACTAGCTGCTAATGATGGAATGAGTTCACGAGTTATCGTTGCATATAGATTAATTTTCGCCACAGGCTTTATGGTTCCTGTTGCTCTCTTTTTTGAAAGGTGATGAAGTCCTCATTCTAATACTATATTCGTTCCTTGATAGCATATAGATTAATTTTCGCCACAAGTTTTATGTCCCAAGAGTTTTTCTTGGCATTTTCAATATAGTGCACACTATCCTTACTCTTCTATATTTTTGTAGCTGTTATTTTTTAAAAATAAATTATTTTGGTATTTACAGTGTAATTCATTCTGTCCACATTGATATTCTTGCACGACTGTATTAATTGTGTTTTTCTGTAATTAATTGAAGATATACACTTTTTTTTTGGAAAAATGAAGATATACACTTGATAAAGACAATATAAAAATTTGATAAGGATTTGATCATTTAGAATTCTAATTCAAGTTATAGCATATTATTGTTGTTATTATTATAATTATTGTTTTTATTATTATTATTACTATTATACAGGGAAAGCATAAGCAAACTGAATTTGAAGATACTGTTTCTAGCTTTCCTTTCTGGGCTATTTGGGTACGTAAAGACTTGATCCATATGTATTAGACAGCTTAACAAGAAATTAATGGCAGTTAAATTCCATGCAGGGCGTCGTTATTGCATAATTTGTTCACAGAGAGTTTGGTATTAACATCTGCAACATTTGCTTCGGCCATGTTGAATCTCATTCCTGTCATTACCTTCATTTTAGCGATTTCTCTGGGGTAAATTAGAATTATTGATAAATTAAATTAAAATAAAATTCTCAGATAATTTATGAAACAAATTCCATCAGATTAGAGAAGATGGGAATCAGGACAAGGCCTGGGAAGGCAAAATTGTTGGGAACATTACTTGGAGTAGGTGGTGCGATGCTTCTCACATTTTACAAAGGACCAGAGATTAAAATATGGTCAACGCATGTTGACATTTACCACGATCAGTCACGTGACAAAAGCCATCACCTGACATCATTACATGAAGACTCAGACTTTGGTAAGCACCTCTTGGGCTCTTCATTGGCTTTGGGCAGTTGCTTCGCCTTCTCTCTGTGGTTGATTGTGCAGGTATTGTATTGACGAAGGAATTTATAATATTTTATCGTATACATACATACATACATACATACAATATATATATATATAGAGAGAGAGAGAGAGAGAGAGAGATTTTCCTAATTATTTAAATGGTTAATATTTTTTGTCTACAGGATAAGCTGAGTAAACAATATCCCTATGAATATTCGAGCACAGCTTTGATGTGTATAATGGGAGCAATTCAAGCAATTGTTTGTGCCCTTTGCTTAGAAAAAGATTGGAGTCAATGGGAATTGGGTTGGAATATTAGACTTCTTACCGTAACTTTTTCGGTATGTATATGTTAATATACGAAACTTATCCATTTTGTTATATTAAGTGTGCAGTGATGATCAAGATTTGGTATTATTCTATGTGTAAGCAAATACATGTGTGTAATTAGTAATCAATAAATAAAACTATATAATAATGAGACAAATCTTAATTCTACATTTAAAAAAAATACGAGTCAAAAAAATCTTTAAATGGTTTGATAAATTTAGATCAGCACAGAAACTTAATTGGTGTAATATATCAACCTACTGATGTATCTATCATGTGTTTCATTTACTTAGATTCCTTATCGTGAATTAATGTGTTGAGTTGCAGGGAATCGTAGCTTCTGGTTTGATGGTAGCATTGACATTTTGGTGCGTGCGAATGAGAGGGCCTCTATTTGCTTCTGTTTTTAACCCCTTAATGCCTGTTATTGTAGCTGTCCTTGGATCTTTAATGTTGGATGAAAAGCTACACTTGGGCAGGTATATATTTATCTATAATTAATTAATCAATTTATAATTAATTTATCTTGTAAATATCTTTAAATTTTATGTATGTTTTTATAATATTAATTTATATATAATTTACAATGAATTTCATTGGTTCAGTGTAGTAGGAACAACAATGATCGTATGTGGACTGTATGCTGTTTTGTGGGGTAAAACGAAGGAGATGAAGAAGATAACTCAACTAGCACCAACTAAAAATTCCGCAGAAATATCTGAATTATCAATTCAAATGACGATTACTTCTTCTCCGATTGATTTTGAAGTCACAACACCAGAGAAAATTAATATTCCGAAAAAAGAAGAAGATGATACAAAGGAGATTGATATAACTGATTTAATATGACGCGCGTGTATTTGTTGAAGTAAAAACTTAGATCAGTACCGAAATTAGATTCAAAAAAAATTTATTGTATCGGTGTCGATGTTTTTTGTAGTGGGTGAGACCTTTCATTTGAGATGCATTTTGGAGAGAACATCATCGTTGGGGTCTTCTATATCATCGTACCCTTGTTTAGAAGAGCAAGCGTTTGAGAATAAAGATTTTCCTTAAGAGGAGGAGAAGGAGGATAAAATGGAAATATTTGATGTTATGCCTACGACAATCAGATGCTGGGGTACCAACATTTATCGGACTAATAGTCTAGTACTATTAATTTCGTTACTATCCTTTTCCTTTATTTGTTTGGCTTGTGCTTGTACGATGGATCAAGGATTTTGTGATATGAATAGTTGCTATTTTTGAAATCAACTTTTTGCTTTGATTATTTTTGTTGAAAAATAATTTAAGTGGATTATCTCACCGCATTAATTCTACTTAAAAAAGGGGTGAATCTATATTACCATATTAGTTGAATGGAAAAAAATTTAGGCGAGTTTAGATCACTGTATCAACTTTGACACATTATTTCTATCATGTGATAATACAAACTAATTCGACAGTGGCACATCAAAATTTTTAATTGACTTATTATACGAGAACAAACAAATATTAAGTATAAATGAGGTTCTATATTATGTAGAAATGAGGTTCTTTTAACTCAAAAATTTTATTAAGTATATATAAAAGGTTTTGGTAAATTTATATAATCCAACAATAAAAAATTAAAGTCAAATAATTAAATTTAATTCTAACAACTTAATAATTATATTTATCATCAAATTGTGTAAATTAATAAATAAAATCCTAATTATATAAAAAAAAATATTTAGGTGAAAATATCTGTATCTTTTTCAATGTGGATGGCATCATGCAATGGTGGTTAGAAAGTTGGAACCCATATCCCATTCCCTCCTTCAAAGTGTGCCATTTGTTTACACACAAATGGATTGCCTTGCTTTCTACTTTGTGGCAAAGATTAAAGGCCTGTTTTTTTTTAACTGTATAATTAGAAAATTATATAATTAAATGTAATTATATAATTTTATTATATTTATTTAATTGTATAATTATATAATTACATTTAATTAAATCTTTTAATTATATAATTCAATTCCCATAAAGGTGAGAATTGATTTAACTATACAATATAATTATATAATTTATTTTTTAATTTTTATAATTAAAAAAATATTTTCTTACAGTTGTAATTCTCCTTAAAACGCTTATATATTATAATTTATATAATATATATAAAAATTATATTATATTTTTTGAATCTATAACATATATTTTTAATTTTAATAATTTATTAATAATTAAATTTATTTTATAATATTTTTATATTTAAAATAATTAATTTTATAATTAAATTATATAATTATATAATTTACTATAAATATGATACGGTATAACTATATATTTATAAATAATTATAACTATATAATTATAAATTATATAATTACATGATTGTGTAATTATACGGTGTGTAAATAGAAAGTTTGCCGGTTACACAATTGTAAACAAAAATCCTAAAAGACAAGATTGAGTTGGATGTAACCCAAATAAATATCTTTGGCATTTGAATTTTTGTGGCCAATATTATCTTCGCCCACTAATCCAACCTTATTACTTGTCAATTTTTTCCTATTCTACTATCAATAATGCTTCTATCCTATATCATTACTTGCCTTGACTTCTACCTACACACATATTGTTGACTGTTCAAACACTAAATTTGAGTTATATTCCCATTTCAAAAGGGTGTTTAACGGATTGGGTTGGCCGCGAATTAGTCCGATTTGATCCATAAAAAATCGGGTCCAAATCAGTCCGGATCATTGTTCACACGGTCCGGATCAGTTTCGGACCAATATAAACGGTCCAGACCGATTCTAAAATTTCGAAATCAAGAAATCGGATCAAAACCGGTCCAGAACCGTTTTGGGCCCGTCTATTTGACACCGGGTTGAACCGATGATTCCAAACCAGCGAGTTGAATCGGCCCGGACCGCCGGTTCAACCCGGGTCAATTTTTTTTTAAAAAATTTTTTAATTTAAATATTTTTATAAATTAAAAAATTAATAAAATCGGAACCGGACCGGAATCGAACCGGAACCGGAATCAAAACTGGATCGAAACCGGAATCGAATGGGAACCGGAATCGTCTGACGAACCGGCCTGACCTGGCCCGACCCGTTACTATTCTCCTTCCAATTCCAGTCTGGTTCCATGAAACTAGAACCATTGAACCGGCCCGTCCCAGACCGTTTAAGCTTTCGATTCGGTCCGATTCCAGTTTTATAGAACTGTCGAACCGGCCTGAACCCACCAGTTCGGGCCCGTTAGACACCCCTAATCTCAAGGGATGTTCTTTTCCGTATATATTGACTTTATGGAATCTTAAAATGCTTGTGGATATTTAGAAATGCCCACAAAATTTCAACAGATATTTCTTTCGTATGTTTTGTTAAGTATTATATCCGATTGGGTAATTGTGATGATAAAGTTTGGGATATTGTGATCAATATTTTGGGTTCGAATCATTATAATACTCGATTGATGTGTTAAAGTAGAGGTTTTGATTTATTTCTATATTTGGTATCATTATAGGTGATCCTTATATACGTGCCTAGTAATTAAAGATATGATCATATGATTTACGATTACGAGCTCCGCGGAAGTGAATATCTATCCTTATGTGTGATTGGACGCTATAATGATAATTAAATATAAGAGATTTCATATTAAAAAAAAAAAAATTATTAAGTATTGTACTACGTTCATTTGCAACCTAAGAAATGGATAAAAGTTGCACATTATCTGCAGTTTCAAATTTCAAAAGAATATTCATAAGGTAGATTGTGTATAGTAACAAATACCAATTATTCATATTAATGTCAGGCAGCAACTGTGAAAAGATGAGAGGGAGGCCTAACACTTTTTATTTGATTTGACACATGCAAGCACACACCCACAAACCACGTTCGTTATTCATACTCTGAGTAGTGTCAACTCAGGTACTCAGGTTTTGACCTAAAAACTCAAACTTTCCTCCTATAATTTATATGGGACTATCAAAAGCTTTCACTTCCGTTCGTTCTTGCACCTATTCCTTACATTTTAAAACTTTTTAGTTGTAATTTTATAATTTTTTATTATATTTTTATAAATTAATAAACAATCAAATTATATTAAACAATTCAAAATATAAAAAAATATATATAATACAACTAAGGGCACCATAGCATAACCCTCATTCATTCATACATACTCTTATCACATGTTACAATTCTATAAAAATACTAAAATAGAGTTGAAGATCTTGGGTTAATTTTTTTTTGGTAATTATATTCTTAAATTTGATAAATTTTATTATAAAACCAGCCTTAATTTTTTTCTTTATAAATAATGTAAGAGAAAATTTATTATTTCCCTCGTATAATTATCATACTCCCGATTAGAGAATCTATAAGTGACGACCGTTATAAACCTTTAATATAATATCTGATTTATTAATTAGGGGTATTTCGGTTATTTTACTTTCTAAAGATGTTTTTATCATGTTTAGATTTCTCTTACCGACATGAGTTTAATAGCATAAATGGTGGGCTGATCTGATGTGTATATACGAAGTTATAACTAAAATAGTATTTGAAGGTCTATTGGAGTTTTGATGAAAACTTGAGACATTGCACTAAGAGTAAAGATTTTGTTCTTCTAAATCCTTATTGAGGTATTAGGTAAGTTTTTAAGCCTAATTTGAGTTTGATTAGTATTTATACATGATTTATAAAAACGAGTTTTATTATGCATTGAGAAATCTAAAGATCTAAGTATAATATCGATAAAATAAGAATAGATTATTTATCGAATAACAAAGTTGATTTAGAGTTAATATTAGGTTAAGAAATTATAAGGGTTGAGTTTGAAGGGAGACAATTGAGAGAACGAAAAATAAATGTAAAAATGATAGTGTTTATAGGGGTGATTTCAAGGCTTATAATTTTCATCTCAGACATCCATTTTTCACATATTAAATATCAAATTAAAGAGCTAGATGTGTACTTTAATTTATCCAAACCTCACTAGATTTTGTTGAATATTTAGATAGTTATGCCAATTTTTATAACAATGCATAGACTAAGATATGAATGTATGACGTCTAAATTTATTGATTTTTCTGTACTTATCCATTCCAAATTTAAAAACATGTTCTTCAGCAAAGTTATATCCTTATATCTCCTCTTTAAAATGGAATATATAACACTCAAAACTGATTTCTGGTTAAAAAAATTATCCTAAAAATAAGGCATACTAGTCATTGAGTATCGATTTAAGAATCAAGGCTAATAATCGTATTTAAGGAATATAAAAATGCATTATAATTATTTGAGGTTAGTTATTAATGTGAATGTTGATATATATATTTAGGCATTGAATGCCAAAAAAAATACTCGAAGAACAAAATAAAAAATTATAGAGAGTGTATACCCTTTTCACAAATAAGTGAAACTTTCTTATTATCATTTGCACTTTTAAAAATAATTTTAAAACTTAAATATTTTAATTGTTTTAGGACATTAGAAAATCGTTTAAATTTGTGTGTTTTTAAAAATAAATAAATGGTTTGTGATGAGTTTTATATATATGATGGCCTTAGAAGCCAATTAATGATTTCATGATATGACTTTGAATATGAATATATTTTGTTTATACTAAAAATTTTATGATGATCCATGTGTGTTTGTTTGATTGATTTGATTTCAATTATGATATTCAGGCCTTGGAGCGCAAACAATGATTTTATGATTTGAATTATGCATAAAAAAATTATATTATATTCAGTTTTGATGATGATTACATGCATTCATTGATTTTCATTAATTTGATTCAATTTATAGATATTGAGACTGAGAAGGCCAGATCTGTAGTTACAGAGTAAGCAATCTAGAACGGACCTATATAAAGGCTGCTTATGTGAGTATAGAATAAAGTAACCTAAGATAGACTTAGTCAATGGCTATCCAGGTGAGTGGTACACCAATGGAATTAGAATAAGAAAGGTGACAACCTCATTTATAATAGAGTGACCTACTAGATGAATATATCAAGAAAAATTATGTATGGATTTATTGACTACTTGAGACCAACATTAATGATGGATCCAATTTATTTGATAGAAAACTATTTATCGTATTATTATAAATTCATTAAGAATGTTTTATCAATATTTATTTTTTTATAATGGATTTTAAATATGAGGATAGTCATTGACGGCTTGAGATTGTTCTTAATAAGAGTAATTACTGAAAAAGATTGGCCATGCCCAATGATTGTAATATAATAAATAGGTTATAATTTTTAATAAACAAAAAATTTTGTTTTTTCAATTGTTTTATTTAGAAGATTTTCTTAAAATAATTATTGTAGATATTTTTTTTCATATATCTATTTTATATTTATATTTATTCATTGAGTGTACATTAGTATACTCACTTTTTTTACTCATAAGTAATATTGTGTTTAATCAAGTTTCTAGAGAAAGGTAGTAATAGCATCGGGACAACACACACTCAGGTATAGTTCTTGAGCTCGACTCATATTTTATTTATTTGAGTCCATTGAAGAATTTTAAGAAAATATTTATATTAATTATTCGATTTTGAAAAACTATAGAGAAATTTATTAAATTATATGTTTATTCATTATTATATATTGATTTTCTATTTTATTCATAAAATAATATTTTAAATATTTTAAATGTCTTAAAGAGATACAAATATTGATAGTCAACCATGTGATAATTGAAATTTTAAAAATTTTGATACTGAGAGAAACCAAAATAATTGCTTTATTTACTGTTCAAAAGTAAATTGGTAGCAAAAAGGTTAATTTAAGGTACATGTTAAATCAAAATGTGATACTTGATATGCATTCTAAACTTTAGAATACATATCAAAAGCTTATAAAGCTTTTATAGTACCTTTTTTCATTCAAAAATTATTTACACACACTTTCAAAATACCATTTCAAATAACCTAAAATCCAAACATCTAAATTCAATCCATTCTCAATCATTTCAAACCCAAAATCATTCACAAACATCATCAAATTTAATCATCTGCATTTCAAAAGCTTTTATAACATTTCTCCAAAGAAATAAATAAAACAATTTATAAAATATACATATGAATAGTTTCATAGATTTTGTTTATAAATTTCGAAAACAAGAACACATAACCAAATTTATTTATACAACACCCAATGGATGCTAATATTAAAGGCGTGAGTCGAGTATAGAATATACTTAAGCATTTTAAATCCTGATATAATTACCACCAACTATGCATTTAACTCTTTTCAAATTTACCTGAAATTGAAGTATAAGAGGGTGAGTATACAAATATATACTTTATGAGTGGACAAGTAAAGAAAACATATACATTTAAATATTATATAAAAATATACATATGCATATAAGATTAAAATTTGAAAACCTATTTAATAAAAGGAAAACATATATAGTATGACAACATTATACATTTAAAATTATGGCTTGTTTAATTTGAAAATTATCTGGCTGATCTTTTTCTTAGGTAATTATCCTAATCAAGAGTAATCCTAAGTTGTCAATAGGTTTTATCTCATATAAAAGAATCTAATGATGTTATTATATAAAACATTTTATACTTATATATCTAAAGTTATCGTGTGATAATTTTTTGAAATTCTATCCACCATTGACGTTGTCCTGAAGCAATCACGTGGCCATACTTGTGCTTGTCCTTTATATAAATATAACTCTAGATAGGTAGTCACCTAACACTGTATCATCTAGGAGATCTCTTTCAGGTCCAACTGTAAAATATATTATATTTTTTATGATGAAATGAGCTTAAATAATGTTGATATTGATAATGAAGTATTAAACAAAAGTGATAAACAAACTTGATGAATTATAGATTTTTTTGTGAAAATGAATTGATTATGCAACATTTTTTAAATGAATTTTGTGAAAATGAATTTTGTAATGTTTAATTTGTCCTTGAATTAACTTATGAATGGCCATATTACACTTACAATCTTTTGTGTTGAGAAAGTTGTTAAATTTTTAGGAAACTGACTATAATATTGATACATAGGATTACAAGTATCGATACATGATGCTCTAGAAAAAGAAAGTATCAAGATATAAAGGACGAAGTATAGATGCTAGAATGAAACACATTTATGATACTATTTATATATCGATATCTTAAAATCAAAGTATGGATACATGTGAACAAAGTATCGATACATAATTGAAATAAATAGTATATATCGATACCTTTGTGCAAAGAAAGTCGAGACAGTGCAAAAACTGAAAAAGTATTGATACATACATTGTACAAAGAATGAGGTATTAATACTCCTAAAGGCAAGTATCGATATGTTGATGGAACTAAAATTCTCTGCGTAAAGAAGTATCGATACATGAAACTGCACCAACAAAACTTTAGCATTGTATCGATATATGGAAATGAAAGTATTGATATATACACTATCTGCACACTATAATAGATAGTTTCAGAGTATTAAATGTCACCATTAATGATGGATTCAAAGAACTATTGAAGCAAACTAATACAGATATAAATACAATCGATTTTACAGATCCAAAGGTTGTTGAGAAAGTTACTCAGAGCACAATATTATAAAAACATTCTTTTATATATTCGTTTCATTCTCTCTGTCTTTCATCTGTAATAATTCTAGTCAGAGAAAATCTTTGAGCTTATTGCACACACACTCTATTGAGAGTTTTAATTCAATAATTATTGATTTTATCATCTTCATTGTTGGGTTTCTCTTCACCCGTCATAAGAAACACTACAACAATCTGGGCCTTCTACGACGCCAAAAATGGTCGCAAAAGCCAGAAATTGGAGTCGCTGAAGCCTTCCGTGGCGACATCAGACGGCGTCACTAAAAGTTGATCGCGGAAACCTTTAGCGACGCCAAAAATGTGTCGTCGCTAACAAGGTCTATAGAGACACCAATTTTGTCGCTGAAAAAGTCGTCGCTGAATGGGGACTTTTTGCGACGAAAATATTTACCGCAGAAGCTTATCCGTCGTCGCTGATGAATATATTTGCGACGCCAAAGTGGTGTCACTGATGAATATATTTGCGACGTCAAAGTGGCGTCGTTGAAGTATCTATTAGTGGCGCTATTTTGGCGTCGCTAAAGGATCTATTAGCGACGACACTACGGCGCCGCTGAAGGATCTATTAGCGGTGACATATTAGCGACGCTAAAGGGTCTACAAATGTGCCGCTGATGGATGTATTGGCGATGATTATTTGGCGTCGCTGAATGGTCTATTTGCGGCGAAATTTTAGCGCCGCTAAAGGGTCTACAGAGGCGACGCTGAAGAATGTATTGGCGACGCCTTTCTGGCTTCGCTAAAGGGACTATTGGC
>JAVXUL010000013.1:2350040-2361875 GCA_035590515.1 Trichilia minutiflora | reverse complement strand
CAAAAGTTGAAAATTTACCTTTATGCATGCTTAGGAAATCTAGCAAAAATCCTAGGGCATAGGGCCTCAACCCCACTTCAAGATGCATGTATAAATGTTAGATAATTATTTTTACATGTTAAATAAGCTTAGGAACCAACAAACAAAAGGTTTTAAAGGTTTGTTTTCAAGCCCGAAGAGGTATCAAAGTTTTAATAAAAAAGGAATGAACTTTTTCAAGTGGTTGATTGTGACATCAACAATGCCCACAAGTTCAAACTAGTTGGAGAGTATAATATGATTGCTTTAGTTGATATTTCTAATCTTTGTTCTCTTAATGTAGGTGTTGATTTAAAAACAAATCCTTTTAAAGAGAGAGAATGATGAGAACTCAATTAATGTACCAAGAAGACCAAGTAATCTTTTGCACATTCAAGGAGAATGGATGAAGAGTTAAGGCCATGCATGCAGTTTTAAACAAGATTATTCGAAAGCACAACCAACTAATTTTAGAGCAAAGGAGTGGATTATCTTGATTCAAGCCTAAGAATCAAGTCAATTCAACCTATTTCAAAGCTAAAGGCAAAAAAGCATGAAGGGATGGTTGACCATCTCAACGCACTCTATCAACTGACTTAAGAATGGAAGTTTTTTCCAAGAGTGCTACTAAATTTCGATCAAATAACTTGTTAACTTGGTCAATTGACTCCCCAAACTCAATCAATTGACCTAGGAGCACAAAAGTTCCAAAATGCTTTATCAATAGGGTTGATTGACTTTCCTAAATTGGTCCAAATTTTGTATTTTATTTTATTGTAAAGTACTTGTATTTATAAATAGGCACGTTTTTTATGATTCTACAACATTTGGATCTTTGAACATTTTGTAAAGATGTTGAGGATGCTTCTCTTGGTTCCTTTGTGAACTTTAAAAAACTTATCAAGATTATTCAATCTTGTGGCATTCAAAACCCAACTTATCTCTCACAAATCTCTTTCTAAGTATAGCATCGTTATTTCTATCATTTGTGATGCTTTTGATTCTTTATTTGACTATGAATTTTGGGATCTTAGGTTTAATATACTTTGGGTTCTAGGATTTAATCTAAGTAAGGAGTCAAAGTTCTTAATCAATAACTTGATTTGTTTTTTCTGGTGTTACGCACAATCATATCTCTTGTTGTGGGTCTCATTGCAAATCAATGAAGTTAGCATCAAACTGCTATAATCTTAATAACCATAAAAAATAATAAAAAAAGGATATAAATAAATTTTGATCAAATGTACACTATAGCTTAGCTAGAAAAATGAGATAATGGGAGTAAATTTAAATAAATAGTAAAGTAATGTTACGTGAATTAAAGAATTGAAATGTTATAATAAAATTTAAAATATTATAATATATTCTAAATAAATTTATAAGAAATCAATGAAAAAAGAATAAATTAAATGAACATAAAAATAAGAAACAAAAATTAGAAGAAGAAGTAGGTACTTATAATATCTTTTATAAATAATTTTATAGCAAATTAAGAACCAAAATAAAAATAAAATAATAAATAAAGAATAAAATTAAAATACAACAAGAAGAAAATAAATAAAGTGGATGAAACAAGTACCAAATCTTGAAAGTTGATGGAATACAACTAGACTTGTGTTATAATTGCTATTAGTCTTTTTTGTTGGATTTTTGTGTGGGCTTACATTAAATCGTTGCTATGATTTTATTAAAAACGGACTAATGTTATAGTCATTGAAGAAAGTGGGCCCAATTATATGATCTAAATGAAATTGGGCTTAACGTCTATAATGGGCTAGTTTTGGCAGTCAGTGTATGCCATGGGTCATGTTGAAGCCTTTGATGGGGAGGCCCAACAGAGACCAATCAAGGTTAGGCTAGGTCCCCTCTCTAGCTCTATATAAAGAAAAGTTTGGGTTTTAAAAACCCTAACCTGCCTCTACCCATTGAGTAGGCTGCCATAAAGTTAAAGAATAGAGAAGAAGATCTAACATTTGGAACGCTGCAAGTTGCATCGAAACGCTGCATCGAATGGTCAAAAGAGGTACGCATTTTAACTAATAATTGTATTCTATATTTGTATATGCGAGATCTTGGTAATATAGGAATTGTAAAATTCCAACATTTTTGTGAGAGTATAGATGTTTGTTTTATAAGTCATCGAGGAAAAAGTATAAAAATATATAATTTTAATTGCATAAATGCTAATTCTATTGATTTAAGAAAAATTTTAAAAATATGTTTAGCTTATTTGTAATTATATAAATCCTAATGTTATTGGGTTAAATAAAACTTAAAAAGTAAGGGTAAAGAATTTGGAAGTCTCTAATGTTTAGCTTATTGGATTGATTAATCTTAGCAACTTTAAAAATATTTATTAAAATCTCCATATATTGGTACAATAACTCTTATGACTCTATATAATTAAAGAAAATAAGTTCTAAATTTAAAAAATATTATAAAATAAATATAATAAAATTACTATTTATTTTATAGCACAATGTTAATATAATAATTTATAATATATTATAATTACAATATAAATTATTTATTTTACAATGAGATTTGAGAGGTTACATATTATTAATTTATTTTATAGTATATTGTAAAACAAATAAAATCATATTTTATTATAATTTATTAATACATAAAGTTTTATTCATATAATATAAATTAAATAAATATTATATCATATTATTTCTATCAAATTTCAAAAAATCTTATAGTATATTCTCTGACTAACTATTATTATATAAAATCATAAAAATTATTGTTTTAGTGAATTTAAACTTTAATAGATATTTTATTTTTAAAACTACTAGGACTAATTAATTCAATGGGTAAAACCTTAAAATACAAGGGCTTACATATTCTTTTCTCTAAAAGTAAAATACATTAGTGGTAAAAAAAAATTATTAGATAAATATTTTGTGAATTTTTTTTAAAAAAAGTTTAATGATGTCAATTTTGTTGTTTTAATTGATTTAAACTTTTAAATTTAACGGGTTGAATATGTGAGTTTATGACATAGTATTTTTGAGTTTATCCAAGTTAAATACAATTATATTCAGAGCTGTAAAAAAAGGTCAATTTTATTTCTCTAAATTTTTTTTGCCCTCACACTTTAGTTCCATTGATTTAAGAATACTAGTGCAAACACCGATATATTAGAAAATTTATTAATTTAAATAATTTAATTTTTATTTTAATTAAAATAATATTTTTTAATTATAATTATTTTAAGAGTTAAAAGCATCAATTTATCTTTATTTATCTAAATTAATGCGTTAAAAGGTAACGAATTGTAATATCTGTAAGTCGTTTTGAAAATCCTCGAATAAAGTGTTTACATCTTATATCCTTGAAATGTATCTGACAATTGCTGTGAAAAATGTCTAAACCAAAACCAAAAACGAACATAAAAAAAATCCTTCTATATCTAAACTGATTCAGCCCCCAATTCCCAAATCCTTCAAATACCTAACCCTAATTTCTAACCTTAACCGTTATTCCATTAAGTAGACGCCGAGCCTCCAATTCCAAGTCTATCTAATCAAACAACCATATTGCGACTTCATACTACCGCAACCCTCGTTGCTCTTGTTCGAAGAATTTTGTTTGGATTTAGTTGTTTCGTTAGGAGTTGCTTCTTTGATTTTGCAGCTGAGTTTGTTTTAGTTGTAAACAGATTTATTTTATAATATATAGTAAATATTGACATCCGACTGGGTAGTTTGGTGATTTGGATTTAGGTGACGGTTGGCGTCCTTTCGCTGTAGTCTTGGATTCGAGTTATTATAGATTCATTTCGATTGACTCGTCAAAGTGAAGGTTAAGGATTTTCTCTTATACTTGATACCGCTTCAAGGTGGTCCCTGTACACACATTAACTATTAAAGACGAGTACCGTGTGATCTGCGAACACATATCTCTCGAGGATGGTGCATAATCTCGTATTTGAATGAGCACTGCAGTGATAGTTGAGTATGGTTTCTCTTGTATACAAAATATATATATATAGATATATTGATTTATATATCAAATCTTATATGTTAGATATTAACGATGAAAACCTGACTAAATATGGTTAAAGTTTGTTGGATGAATAATTAATTAATTCCCTGCAGTTATCGATATTGTCTGATCATAATTAATACTCATTTTTATATGATTTTAAATGATAATAATAATCAATAAATTTTTTTGAATATATAATAATTAATATAATAATTAAAAACTTTAATTCTTAGGCTTAGCAGAGTACTGTTATCAAAAACATTCAGTTACCAATTAAAGATTAGGATACCCACACCGCAAAAAAATTCATCCAAAAAAAGAAAATGAAGCGAAATTTTATAGGAAATGAAGTTGGGAAATAGATTGTCAGCCATAAACATACATCTTATATTTTGTCTTTCTCTTACCTCTTCAGTTAATGCATGAATGAATTATTGAATGCATCAAGAACTCTTATCTTTTCTTTAATAAGTTTCTGCTCTTAATTAATTCATCTTAAATTATAAGGAAAATGGACTCAGCGGCAAACGTAATGTGCCGAGAAGATCCGTTTAACCCTTTGATCACCTCAAGTTTCCAGGTTTCATGGATTCTAGTTGTCTCCCACCTTTTTCACCTCATCTTCAAGCCCTTGGGACAACCTGGACCTATTGCACAACTTATGGTAATCACTCAATTAACCGCCCATATCTTATCTTTTAATTTACATTAATTAATTTTATTGAACAGGCAGGTCTTGTTCTTGGTCCGACGTTGCTTTGCCGTATCGAGGTAATCAGAGATTTCTTCATTCAAACTTCTTCGGCAGATTACTATAGAGTGTGTGCATTTTTTTCTAGAATATTTTTTGTGTTCTTGATCGGTCTTGAGTTGGATATTCCATATTTAAAACGGAATATACGTTTAGCAAGCACCGTTGCATATGGAGGTATAATCGTCACTGCAATATTTGGAGCATCCATCACTTGGTTTGTTATCAGAAAATTAGAATTCATTTACGATAAGTTCTCATTCAGCGTTGTTGTCATCATTGTCTTAGCAAATTCGGCTTCTCCTGTTGTTGTTCGTTTAGCATCAGAATTAAAATTTGATACCTCAGATGTTGGACGATTAGCTATATCTTCTTCTTTGATCAATGAGATGTCTGGTTCATTGTTTTTCTTTCTGTACGTTGCATTTACAGAAGAGGGAATGTTCAAACTTGCAGTTCTGTCAGTTTTTCTAACTGTTGGACTTATTGTCCTCAATAACTACTTGGCAATTTGGTTTAACACAGGAAATCAAAATAAAAAATACGTCAACAATTCTCAAGTCTTATTCATTGTGGTCCTTCTTATTTTTGTTTCGATGGTTATTGAATATAATGGCCTTTACAGCACATTTCCTTGTTTTCTTGTTGGTATGATGTTCCCAAGACAAGGAAAAACAACCCGAACATTGTTGCATAAACTTACTTATGCTATTCACAATTTCGTACTTCCTGTTTACTTCGGATTCACCGGTTTCCAGTTCAATATCAACATTTTGAACTCTATTGATAATATAATTGTTGTTCTCCTAATGGTATTTCTGAGCATTGGTGGGAAAATATTGGGCACCGTTTTTGCTTGCCGATATTTAAAGATACCGATTAATGAAGGGATCATCGTGGCTTTCATGCTAAATTTGAAAGGCCATGCAGATATTGTAATCATTGATGCATCCCCTGATTCAGAGGTAGGTAGGTAATTAACAATTTATTAATTAAAATGATTAAATGACCAATTTTTTTTTTTATATGGATAGTTAATTATTTTTTGTTTCGTCTCTTATATGTGATTATTGATGCAGACTTGGTGGGGTAGTAATATTCGCACTTTGCTTTTATCAGTAATAGTTATTGACACAATGATCGCAGGGCCAGTGGTGTCTTTCATATTGAGTAAAAAAGAAACACCATTTGTTCAGAATTCACCTTCAATTGAATCTCTTGATCCAGAAAGTGAACTTCAAATGATATCTTGTGTTTATGCTCCACGTAATGCATGTTGCCAACTTGGTTTATTGTCTGCTATGCATGGTTCTCAAGCTGCTGCTATTACACCTTATTTCATGCATCTTGTTGAGCTACCCAAAAAACATAAAACTAAGAATTTGATGTACCACCAACTACAAGATGGTGATCAATTCAGTGATGAGGAAGAATATGGTGGAAATGATGTGATTGAAATCAATGATTCTATTGACATTTTTACCGCAGAGACAAAACATTTTATTCGCCAAATCAAAGTTGTATCATCTTTCCCAAATATGTATGAAGAAGTTTGTACTCGAGCTGAGGATTTGCATGTTTCATTTATTTTTCTTCCCTTTCACAAGCACCAGCGTATCGACGGTAAAATGGAGAATGGAAAAGATGAGATGAGAACAACAAATCAGAAGATTCTTCGGCATGCCCCTTGTTCGGTTGGGATCCTTGTTGATCGAGGATGCCTAAGGTTTCAAAAGTTATTAAACCCTAATTCATTACAAGATGTAGCAACATTGTTTTTTGGTGGTCCCGATGATCGAGAGGCCTTGGCATGCAGCAAAAGAATCGCTATGCATCCTCACCTTAATTTGACTGTCATTCGATTCCATCCCACAGCATCATCAAGCAGCAGTGGAGATGATAATTTGAGCGCTCCATGCCACTTAGGCGATGAAGTTTTCAGGTCATTATCAAGACAAGATGTTGAAAATGAGAGGGACGATGCATTTGTCAATGACTTCTACAACAGGTATATACAACATGGCCCCACTATGGATGCATTATTTATTTTGTTATTATATAGAGAAAATGACGTATCTACCCCAAAGGATAAGAAAAATGATTCCCTATGTTTTAAAAATTAACATTTACACCACTTCTATTAATTTATCAGTTAGGATTTTGTCACTTAAGCCCTTATTATAAATAAGTTTAAAGTTAGAATAAAAAATTAATAAATGACTTAATTGATAAAATTTTAGATTTTAAGTTCAAATTTTATAAATAAAGATAAACTAAAATGATAGTATTCTAATAGTCAAATTGAGAAAAGAGGCCGTAAATCCCTTCTTCTTCTTTTTTATTGATGAAAGGAAATATAAATGTCAATTTTTGAAATTAAAAGGGTAAATATTTGAAAATTTAAGATTATATATATATATATATATATGATTTTCTTGATTATGAATTAAATAGGTATGTGTCATCTGGTCAAATGGGTTATGTGGAAAAGCATGTAAGAAATGGAGAAGAAACAATGCAAGCTCTTAGAGACATTGGAGACATGTATTCGTTATTCATAGTAGGAAAGGGAAGAAGAGGGTACTCAAGCTTAACAACTGGTATGAGCGATTGGGAAGAGTGTCCAGAGCTTGGTGCAGTGGGAGATCTCTTGGCTTCTATGGATTTTAACGTCAATGGCTCTGTTTTAGTTATTCAACAACATAGGCATTCCAACAAAAACTTAATAGATGATTGATTCATTACTTTGCTTCAATCAATGTGTATATAAATATATGTGTGTATGTGCAAATGTTTGGTTGTATATTGATATTGAAACAAATCTAGATTTTACTCGCATGGTTATTTGGTATATTTGTAATTGATTTTTGAAGTATGAATAGAGGTAAATAGAAGTTCTCAAGTGCCGACATCTATCCTTATAATATGTGAATTAATATAAATCAATCTTCTTCTTTTTTTACAGTGAATTTAATATAAATCAACATTTTTTTACAGAAAATTGAATTAATTTTGCACTAATTAAGACTAACTTTCATCAAATAGGAAGAATGTCGATTACTCTCCAGATGTTTTACGTAATACCCCATCATCACTCCTTTATCATTTATAAATACTCCAATACTCCCTTGTCATTAGATCCATTAATATTAGAGTTACTTTTGAAGATATTTACTACAGCAACCTTTAAATTAATGATTGAAGCATCAGTGTAATAATTTAAATAAAAAAATAATTTTGCTAAATAATATTCTTAAAATACTTATTAAGATTATCATATTTAATAAATTATAATTTTTAATGTATAAAAGACATCAACTAATTACTATATTAAATATAATAAATTATTATAAATAATACATATAAAATCCTTAACCAAGATATATACTGTTTAACAAAATCCATAAAAAAATTCTAAGATATTTAAGTTATAGTTTCAAATGTTAGGTGTAGTTATTTTATATAAATAAATAAATATTTTTATTTTCAAATATCAAGAGATGTGACTTAAAACATGAAAAAAAAGAAGTAATTGGGTGGGTGCGGGGTAGAGCACAAATTTGGCAGGCCTAGCCCAATTTTATTTTGACCATTAGTTCTTTCATGCCGAGCTAGTCCAAGCATGCATAGCATTGGGTTGTGATAAGTTCACACAAAGTAAAAAACAACAAGCTGGACACGGCATGTTAAGCTCAGACTATTTGGGCTGGACCAAGCCTACATTTCGGACTGGGCCGCCATAAAGATTAAAAAATCAATTAACGTGTATTATATCAATAAAATTAACTATTAAAATAATTATGTATTATATTTTTAATTTATAAATGTCATTATATTATGTTATTTATAGATGAAAGCATGAACTATCATACTTTAACTAAAATTTTAAACTATAAAACAAATTAAATAAAAATTGATAAAAAAATTAAAACTAAATGTGTTTATAAGTTAATATGAGTTAACGAGAAAGAATAATTGAAATAGAAATACTAGCAAAACTTTTTATTAACCCCATTCTTTATTGGGGGAAT
The DNA here is from genome assembly GCA_035590515.1 of Trichilia minutiflora. NCBI lineage: Eukaryota > Viridiplantae > Streptophyta > Magnoliopsida > Sapindales > Meliaceae > Trichilia > Trichilia minutiflora. The sequence goes on along the minus strand of JAVXUL010000013.1, from coordinate 2,353,079 downwards.
TTAGTTTGATAAAGGTTGTGTGTTAAAATTTTAAATATAGAAACTTGAACAATATTAAATATTAGTTTTATTTTTAAGTGAACTTAAACCATATTTTTCATATTGAACTGAGGACACTTTCATTATTTCACTATCCAATATATTTCATAGAACTTCATGAATTTTTGTATTTTTGATATGGAGCTTTAAAGGAACATATGGATAAGAAACAACCAACATGAAGAGAGGGGGCGAATGAAGGTAAAATACATGCAAGAGCAAAGAAAATTGGTATGAGAATGCAATGTTAACCGGCGTCGAACTTGACATCGGTTGTGGTCGGTCAGGGAAGATTGGTACTAGTCAAGACATGTTTGGCATTGGATATGTCCAAGACTGGCACCAAACATGTTTTGTGATCTCAATTTGATTATTGTACTCAAGTATAGGTATTTTTGTTATAGTTAGACCTATCAAACGGGTCGGTTCGATTCAGTTTAACTTGACTTTATCCTTTATGAGTTTGCCTTAAATGGATCAGATCGGGTCGGGTCATCCTATTTATTATGCAGGTTAATATTTTGTCGGCCTTAACTCAATCTAAATTTAAGAATTTAAAATTTTAAAAAATATAAAATTAAAAAAATATATAAAATACACTAATTATTAACAAATATAATATATCAATAACAATAATAAATCCTTAATCTAAGTACAACATAAATTAACTATATTATAACTTGACTTATAAAAATTTTAACAAGTCAAATAAAAGTTTCATCAATAACTACAAATTCAAATACATTATCTCAAATCTCAATAGCAATGAATTTTGTACTTCAGACTCAAGAATAATGCAGTTATTTTTTATTGTGATCACAAGTATATACGTGCATAATTATCAAATAGTTGATATAATATTAAAACTTAATGGTTATTTTAAGAATTTTATTTGAAAAAGTTATATTTTGAAGTTTTAAACATGAGAGGTTGAATAAAATTAAAAGTTATTATTATTTATAAGTGAACTTGAATAATAAAAGCAAAGTATTGACACTTTCGTACTTTGTGAAGAGGTTGATATTTATTAAAAGAAGTTTCGACATCGTAGAAGAAAAATGTCTGTATACAAAGAATTCTCAAGAGTTTTGAGGACAAATTACGAAATAAACCATATCAATATTTTCAAAGAAAATATCAATACTTTGGTAAAAGTATAGACATTTTCAAGTCAATATTTTCAACATTAATAAGCTAAAAGTTCTTAAGAGTTGAAGGAAGAATTACAGGTTAGATCAAGTCGATACTTTTAAAGATAGTATCGACATTTTTGATAAAATGTCAACACTTGTAAGTGAGAACATTTTGACATCAATATTCCAAAATATCCGAGAGTTGGGGAAAAAATTTATGAAATAATCAGGTCAACACTTTATAAAAAAGTGTCTATACTTTAAGGAGAGTGTTGATCCATAGTGTAAAAGTTCTTCTTCAACATCAATCTTCGTATTGATTTTCTTTCCTTTAATGTCGATTCTTAGTTATGTATTATATTTTGAAGTTCTTTTTTCAACAAAAAAAGTCGATACATTCTTCAAATGTATCAATTTGGTAGACTTGGTAATTTTTTATGAAGTCTTCTATCCTGCATGTGTTGATACTTTTAATCCATAATAACAATACTTTTGACCTTTCATACAATATATGGATCTCTTCCTCTTCATGTATTGATCCTTTTACCTTTTCCTTGATGTTATATCTATTTTCTTGCTCAACGTATTGATCCCTTAACATAAAGTATCGATCCAATGTACCTAACACTACATTTTCTTGACCCAATTGTGAGTGTAACACTTGTTCTATAAAATTAACACTAAGTATTTATATTTGAAAGAAATCAAGGCACTATCAAATCAATTTTCATTATTTACACGAGTTTATTTATCATTATTAATTAAATTAAATTTAACTACAAATTAACCAAATTAACTTAATCAAACCATTTTCTTCAATTGAATAATATTTTTATTCATCATCAAAAATATATACCAAGTCAGCACTTGAAACTGAGCTTTAATGTCTTTCATAGTTTGATCTTAAGGCTTGATCTCAACGTTAAATTTGAGATCATTTATTCCCAAAGACCTTTCATAATACTTTTAACATCTAAAACTCAGAGCCTAATCATTTCTAAGACTCCTCTTTCTTTGAGATTTTTTGTCAATGTTAGCCTAATATTAAAAAATGGACCCTTGTATCACAGAATCATAAATTAAGGATTTAGGATATTTTTTACCTGAAAAATATGCAAAATTAATTTATTATAAATATTAAACTTTATCTTGCTGTAAAATATATACTTATTTCTTCGATATAACTTTTGACGTTGATATAGATAATGTTAAGAAGGGTAAATAAATATTTTTAAAAGACAAACCATCTTTATTTGTTCTTTGCCCTGTTCAACTGTGGGAAATGCGTATGGAGTAGAGTGGGGCTATAGGCCAAAATTTGGATATGTGAAATTTATACAAATGCAGTTTTATATGTTTCTAAAAATTAAAGAAGTGATTGCAGTAGGGGTGAAATTGGACTGGGTTCCTATTTTTTTTATCAAATTGGTATCTGGTCTGGTTAAAATCGGATCTGGATTTTTTTATCCAGATCCGATCCCATTTGAATAGGGGACCAGAAAATCGGTTCCCTATTCAAACCAAACTTATACTCGATTTAAACAGATACCAATTTTATAATTAAAATTTTAGAACAAAAATAAAAATTTTATAATTATTATAATTTAGTCCCTATTTTTAAAAATTTTTAAATAAATTTTAAAAATCTTACCTTTTAATTCAAAAAATTTAAAACAACCAAAATGACTTTAATAATATGAATACTCATACAAAATAAATAAATATCTAATTTCAAATAATAACAAATTAAACTTTTAATAATTAAACAATAAAATTATCCTTATAAATATAAATAAATCCAAAATTAAATAATTAATATACTTTTCAATTTAAACAAGCAAACAAAAAAATACACACATACACATAA
>JAVXUL010000013.1:2322757-2349940 GCA_035590515.1 Trichilia minutiflora | reverse complement strand
TTTTAAATTTTAAAAATTAAATTAAAAATATTTGTTGTTATATATTTATAGTGTTTTTATTTTTTTATTAATTTTTTAATTTTTTTAAAAAATTTTAATTTTTATTTATTTATTTATTTAATATAAACGGGCTGGCCCGTTTAACCCGTTAACCCGACGGGTTGGGTTAGGGTTGAGAATATCAACCCGTTTATTAAACGGGTCAGCCCGACCCGGCCCGTTTAAATGCTCAGCCCGAAATAGCCCGAACCGATTAAACCTGGCCCGACCCGTTTGACACCCCTAGCTAAAGGTTAGCCTTTTTAGCTTGATTTTGTTGTTTATGCAAAAATCAAACCCTAAAGCATGTTAATCTTTTTAACTCTAAATAAATTTTAAGTATGATTATTAACAACACAACATATTATTTATATGTGTATGCTACTTCCTCTTCTTAATCATATTAATGATAGAGTATACATATAAATTGTCTAGATAATTTAATTGTCTAAATTATTCTCTATAGAAGTGATATCGATTGGGCATCGATAATGTATAATAAGTATACTGCATATCTCTGATAAATATCATGAGATGATATTGATACGGGTGATATGAAAGTCATATCATTAGATCATAGCGTAGATTAACAGTTAGAGAATTATTTTTTGAATGTAGCCAAAGCTATGATGAATAAGATAAAAATATGATGTCAATGACTCGTCTTATGATTGTACTAGTATATTAAGTATTTTTTGGACTTGAAACGTCATAGTCATTATTCTATATAAATGCACATAATTTATATGGTGTATAAATACAAGACTAATCATGTCTCATGTGTAAAAATTGATTTGGTCATGTATTATTTATATTGAGATGCGAATGACTATTAGTACGAGATCTATTGATTTGATTATCGGATTTCGAGGTTCAATTGACTCAGTTTAAATTCGAATTTTCCAGTTAGACATTGGTAAACACTCTAAAATCAAAGTTTTTGGGCAAAGAACTTTATAGTTACATGAAAGAGTTTCATAGTAACGAGTTAAGAGCATAATGATCATTAGTCTAAATAAAAATTGAATTTAGGGTTTTTGACATTTGTAAGCTCTAACTTAGTTGGGATTAGAAGAATAGAAGGAATTTATCCACACTAAATGTACAATTATACATAAAAGATTCAATGTAGATTTTTTCATTATGATTTATAAACTATAACATATTGTTAGATATTAACTATAGTCATTGAATGTTCAAATAGTTTGAAAATAGGTTTACTTAAATCAATTCCAGCTTATGGCTAATACCATGGTGAACCTGAAAGGTCATAACCAATAATTTATACTCATCTTTGCTTTGAAAGAGAATTAATATTATCTGCAATAGAACTAATACTTCAGTAGATAATATTGAACAGAAAAAGTATAAATGATTTATATATTAAATAGTTTAATAAACTGGAAAGCTTTATAAATTGATCCAAATGTAACTTAGAGTAGGTTACAATATTCTATTAATATGTAGAGATAAAAAAGGTTTTAAAATAAACTTGATCAAAGTAGGTTTGACTAAGCTTAAGACAGTTTTGACTTAATATGATTAATGATGGAAAAATTATCACTTTGTATTTTACTATTACAAAAGTTATTTGACAAGCTTTAGGATTTATTTGTTTTTGATTTAAATGTCTTGAACATTTAAGTAAATAATGCAATATCATAAATATGGGCATTTTTCATTTTTGATAAAATTTTGCAATTTTTGTCAAAAATAAAAAGGAAAACAAAAGCTCTCCCATCTTTTTAGAATTTGACTAAAGTAAGAACAAACACTTGGTTTTTGAATCTTGAAGATTTCACACATTTAGGATTAGATCTTCATCAATCTTCACTTAAGATTAATGAATCTCATCTTGATTTGGTTGATTTTTAGCTTTACATATTATGTAATTTATATATAGTTAACTTAATCACTTGTTAATCATTTAATCAACTTTCAATATTATCTTTGAAAGCGTTAACTCTCTTGCGGATAATATTTATTCTCACTCAATTAGTAAGACCAAGATAAGGTTATTGAATGTGACCTTTCAAGTTTACCATAGAGTTAGCCTTGAGTTGGAATTAATCTCATTGACTTTAGTTTAAACTATTCAAATCTCAATGATTATGATTAACATATAATAATATGCTATGGTTTCTAAACCATAATGAAGAAAATATTCATCAAACTATTTTATAACTGATTTTATGTACCATGTAAATAATAATCTTTCGCTCATCTAAACTAAGTTAGGGTTCATGAAATGTCCAAAACTCTAAAATCAGTATCTGTTAGGATCATTGATCATTACACGTTAAACTTGTTACCATGAAACTATTTTATATAACCTTTTATTTTTCATGGTTTTAGGTTTCAACTATTACCAATGTTTGATTGGGAACTTGAATTTAGATCGAGTCAACAGAAATTGAATATCCGATTTATCAAATTAACGGATATAATCTTAATGGTTACTCATATTCCAATATACACAACACATAACCAAATTGGCTTCTTAAGAAGACATGATTAACCTCATATTTATGTACCATATGAACCATGTGTATCCATATAAGATAATGATTATAATGTCTCAGATCAAAGAATTACTTTGCACACTAGTATAATTAAATGATCAATCATTGACTATATACATTCCATATGATTCATTATTTTTTTGATCAAGTTTTAAAAACAGTTCTCTAATTGTTAATTCACACTAATGCCCTAATGACATGAATTTTATTGTCACCTACACTAATATTATCTCATGATATTCACTGGAGACATTTAGTGTGTTTTATTTATCATACGATATCAATACCTAGTCGATCTTTCATGTATAAGGAATAATTTAGATAATCAAATTATCTAGGCGATTTATATGTATATACTTTATTTATTAGTATGATTAGAAAGAGGAAGTAGTTTATACATATGAATAAAAAATAATTTCTTCATTAATGAATATATATAGTATATATTACACAGTGATTCAATACAAAATACCTTAAAATCGACAAAATGATTTGTTTCTAGATGTACAATACTATCAGTTCGACCCTAGACTACTTCTCTCTAGCTATAGTAATCATATAATCTTGGCCTACTAGTCATATCATCAATAACCATTAGTAGCAATCTAAAAATCAATCGTAAAATCCAAGGAAACAGCATTTATATAAAAATCATCATAGAATCCAATAATATAAATTTAAATGATCATTTATTAACCATCATCATAACGCAATCAAAAGATATGAATTTCGAAATACATAAATCCATTCTTATCTATTCAACATCAATTTTGGCTACCAAAGCCTCAACACAAAATCAACATTTTCATATTTATTAAAACCAACGACATATAAAACTATTTTTTATTTATAAAATAATTATTTTGTATAAAACAAGTTAAAAAAATAAAAACATATAAAGGTTCACTTACTCTTAGGGAGAGTAAGCACTCTCTATCATCTTTCACTTTATGCAGGCTCCTTCCTCTCGTGTTTAATCCCTAATTCATATATATACTAATAATCACATTAATTTCTATATCTCAAATAATAATTATATAGTCCTATATGTAATTATTATTATTATTAATTCAAGTTTCCTAGTCAACACTTAACCATTAAGGTTTAATCCATTTTTTTATTATTTATCTTATTTTCAATAATGAAATTCCATGGCTACATCATATTACAACATTTATTAATGCTTTATACATAATTGATTTTAAAATTTAAGACTAAATCTTTGGTTTCTCGAATCCAATTCTAATTTTCTAGAATTCAATCTTAAGTCAAATCATTCTAACATAAAATCTTAAATCGTCAAAATTAAACTTAAAATTTTAAATTTCATAAATGAACAGTAAATCTAACTTTCAAATTCATTGTAACATGAATTTGACATTGGATTGGGTTGAAAATCTTACCGATGGTTTGATTAAAGCCTTATAAAGTTATAATTTTCGTCGATTATGGAGAACCCTAATTTGGTGAAAACCTTAATTTTTCTCCTATGTTGATTTCTTGCCTAAATTAGAAGAATGAAGCTTGTAGGATATTGAAGATGTTGATTTATGATAGATTTGAGTGAAAAATTGAGATTTAATCGGATGGGTTTTAAGAAATTGAGAAGAAGAAGAAGTTGTAGAGAACTGGACGAGGAGAAGGGTTCGTGGCAAATGAAAGGGGAGGAAGAAAATGACCAATTAAAAGGGTTTGCTCCATTTATAATACACCATAAAATTATCAAATTTTCTTCAAAATATTAAAGAAAAAAAATCTAGGAGTAAAAACAAGATTTCGTAGTGATAAATTTAAGAATCAATAATGTCAAATGAAGAAAAGAGGAAAACAAACCCAATGATTAGCGTTATGATTGGTGCTGGTCCCCTCACTTCTCCAAAATTAGCATCGATTTTAGAGGAGGATGCTCGTCCATTCTACCTTAGTTCCCTTCATTTCGACCGTTATTTTTCTTTATTTTCAACTCTATTCCTACCATTATCTTACACCTCTCTTGATGTCGTTTTCTTTCTATTCATAAAATCACATAATCCTCTTAAAGTATCATAAATTCATTGATTAATTATCGATCTCGATTAATGTAAAATTTTCTTTCACCACTAGATGATTTCAATGAGTAACAAAATTGAAATTATTCTTCAAGTAACCCTTTTTTTCATTTGGATGTTCCCCAATTAACCATTAATCCTCAATATTCTATCAAGTACTTAATAATTATGGTCGTGTATGTATATAATAAAATAACAAAAATAGCTTAAATTATTAAATGTCCAAACTACTCCTAAACTCATAGAATTGGATTTTTGTTAAAATAATTAAGAATTAATTATATTAATACAAAAGTTAATTACGTTTAAATAATTTAAACTAAAAAAAAAAGAGATAAAAATTAGTATTAAATAATTTTAAATAAAATTATATTAATATTAAATCATTTTTATAAATTTCCCGAAAAGCATAAGCATGTCAAATGAAACAAATAATTTGTCTTCGGTTTCGAACCAGTGCCGGCAAAAGCTTATTTGGCTGGAAGCCACTGTGGTCAGGGCGTTTTATCAATTGATTGCATTGCGAGGTATAATTAAGATAAACCCGTGGTGGCTCCTGCAATTGTTGCCGCCTCCTAACTCCCCGCAAAAGTGAGCTTTGCTTGAATAAACATAGTGGGGTATAAAACCAGCAGCCAGCAGCAGTACAACTTTTGGAAAATGCTTCCGGAGAAACACAAGTGCTTAGCATTGCTAGGAGTTGGAACTGCTTTTGGCTCTGTTTCTACCATCTTGCTTTACAGGCTGCTTTCAAGGTAAAATTAATTAATTTTCAGAAAGAAAAACCCGCCCTAGAATCTAACCCTTTACAATCTTCACACCGCCTATCAACTCTCATACTTTTTTTATTTTTATTTTTTACTTTGTATTTGCAGAAATATAGCGAGGAATCTGTGCAAAAATGCTATTGAACTGAATGGTAGTAAGTTTCGTTGGTAGTATTTAGATTAGATTAGTTGGTATTATTGTCCGCTGAATACATTTCTGATAATAATTCACAGGTAGAGGACTTGAATCTGAGACTTCTATTAGTAGTTACGACATAGAAGATAATGGGATGCCTGTTTTAGATGTTCTTAAAGATGAAATTGTTGCTGAACAACTCACCAGGTGCTTTCATTTTCACTTGTTAATTAATTAACTGTTTTAATTTTATATTTATTTTATTTTTATCGGAGTTTATTTATTCATTTTCCTGCTATCTGTCAGGAATATTCAATTTTTTGGCCTCGAGTCCCAGCAGAAAGTGGCAGCATCTTATGCTGTTGTCATTGGTCTTGGAGGTGTTGGGAGTCATGCTGCTGCCATGCTCTTGAGGTCAGGAGTTGGTAGGCTGCTTCTCGTGGATTTTGACCAGGCATTTTCTCATTACCAATGTTTTGTTATTTTATTTGTAGTTTATAGCTTTTAGTGTATCTTACACCTCTTTCTTATTGTTTTATCTCATTTTAATTTTTATGGATGGTAGAGGTTGTTCATCCCATGACACATTTGTCAGAGATATTCAAATTTTGCTGAAGATTCAACTTTTTAATCTTTGACACACAACTTGGCTTTTTCAAGCAATAAGGTTTCTAATCATCATTTAAGAAAACCAAAAACCTTAGTAATAAAAATATGTAATGGTCTTCGCCCCTTTTGTTTCTCGCTGCTTATAGGTTTATGGAAATGCTTTTGTTTCTGTGTTAATTTCACAACTTGAATAATCAATGCCCTGTAAGACAATTTGTTTACTCGTAAAAGCATTTTTATAGTACAATGACATTCACTTGGTGATTTTCTTTGTTTATTCTGCTGATGTACTATATATTAAGCTCAACTGGAGTTTGCTGTCATTGTTATTTTTATAACAATAAACTCAAATTTACCATTATGAAATTTTGTTTACAAAAATTGTTACGGGGCTCAAACATAAGAATAGGTTGTCCGAAGAGGGATACAACTCAGGTCTTGTCTTATTCTTCAAATACTTGCAATATGTTATCCTAAAACAAATATTATGTTAATTCGTTGTTACTCATTTTATTTGAGATTGCTAAAGTCAAAAATAGTAATTAAGTTGTTGCCAGTTAAGTCCTCCTTAGAATAGGATTGGTGTTTTCCTTATTTAGTTCTGTTTTTGGCTTATACATAGACATAGACATATGTACATATAGATACATATATATATATATTACAATTGAATAAATGTAATTTTCTGTTACTTAATTTTCTCAAAGATACCATTTCAATCCTTTTGAAGTCCATGTTTTGTGAGTTTGGGCTATTCATTGTCATAACTAGACAAATTTACAGTAGTTTTCTCTGCAATAACTTGACTCTTACTCTCTGTGGGTGAAGTTAGTGTGGTGCCAGCTAGACATAGTATAACAATATTGCAATATTTTCTTATTTTTCTCATTTTATTTAATATTATTCTATTAACCATTAATTAAATTAAAAAAAATAAGCTGACACTGTTTGCCACATGGTATGTTATTAATTGTTAACTGTCGATCTTCTGTACCATTGAATTTCTGCTTGGTCGATTTATTCAGCAGTATTCATTGGTGCTGTTTGAGATTCCATTGATTGCTAAGTGAAGTTGATGTTCAGCCTCAACATATTGGACAAAATTGGTAGTATAGTTTACATTGAATTGGATTGAGTTCTATTGTACCAAATATAGTGCTATACTTCTTGTTTGATATGTTTTAGGATTGCTAAACATCAAATGATATATGATATTATATTTTAATTCTTTTGATACCATTTAATGTTATCTTTTCATTATCAAACAATATTTCAACCAACAAAATTTCTTAAAATGTCAGAGACAATCCCGTGTGCAACATTAGTACATAGATCTGCTAGATTGAGTGTCCAGGTTTATTTTTCCTTTTCTATTGTTTACTAAGAAACTGTTTGCTGCATCTTACCTTATTCTTCTATCAGCCCTTGGGGGCAACATTGATATGGTTGGAATCCTCTTCAATCAATCTATGCAATTTAGTGCAATGCGGAAAAGGCTTCACTTCACACGGAATTTAAATTTTATGGTCTAGTCCCACCATTTTGTTCTAGGCAGACCCATGATGCCCTGAGAGTTTCCCTAATTTTAGGCTGACTAATTTTCTGAAAATCTGTTCTAATAAGTAGTTTGACCTTCAAAATATGTATCTTGGTGTGTTTAGGTATGTTATTTGTTTCACAAAAGGCAATGTATGACTATCACTTACTATTTTTTCTGACTGAGAGCAGTTCTTGGTATTATTGAATCAGTCACATTTGTTAGGGTAGGTATTTCTGTATCAGTGTTAAAAGGTAGTCTGGAAAAGGGCTGAATGGATTTAGGAGCAAAATAAGTTATTGTCTCCTTACTATATCAGGTTAGCTATCAGTTACATGTTAAAAAAAATAGTTCTTTCCTTCAAAAAATATATATTAATGTTGGACTTTATGTCATCCGTAACATTGATGCAAGAGTCCATTTAACCCAGTTGCTTTATCTAGCCGTACGCAGGCAGAATGTTTTCTGTGTATATATGGTTGTTTGCCATATATGTGTTGCATGCTGTGTTCTTATTTTGTAATTACAAAATGAGCATTATAAGTAATGTTATATTTATATCTATGTGTGTGTGTGTGTATATATATAACATGAAGTTAAATTTTTTTCATTATGTGAGAAGGTATCGCTTTCATCGTTAAATCGGCATGCAGTTGCAACACGGGCAGATGTTGGTACTCCCAAAGCCCTGTGCCTAAAGAAGCATTTCTCATCAATCTTCCCAGAATGCCGCATAGATGCGAAGGTGCTGTTATATGATGCATCATCTGAAGAAGAAATATTGTCGGGCTACCCTGATTTTGTCTTGGACTGTATTGACAACATTGATACAAAGGTATCTATTCTTGCTTTGCTTAAGTACAGAGCCAGGTTTGGTCACTTAGAGAGTTATTTTTTTCGGTGTTACTTAACTATGTTTTTCATATGGTGGTCTTTTTGTTGATCTGCATGGAGTCAATGATGATCCCTTTATTTGCTTAGTTGATATTATTTTCTGGACCAAATAATTCCTCATAACCATCTAAAGTCATGACACACTATGTTTTTATTTCATATTATGCTCTTAAATTTCAAAAATGGATTTGGGCTCGTCTGAATTTTGGATAGATCTTAAAGTACAGATATGCATGATATATTTCTGTTTTTCTTCTGTCTAAATGTAAGTGTTGATTTTGTTTCCTTTTCACTGTATAAATGTCTGCAAATCAACATTTGATATGCTTATCTTCTTAAGCCTTTTTTTCTTTTATATATTTTACACATAAAATCAACAATAACAAAATGAAAACAACTTTAGCAATGCTGGTATTGGCGAGATAATGATGTTGATTGTGACATGATGGGTGAGATGAGTTTTCAGGAAGTAAGGGAAGAGAGTTTATCATGGAAAAAATTGTTTTGTAATATGAAGATAATCCATGGAGACATTTGCATTCAAGTGAAAGTTAATAAATTTAATTTTTTGCTACTTCATTAAAAATGTCTTTTGAGAAGTGTTAAGTAGAGAAACCAAAAAAGTCAAGTATCTCAATAAAATGCATTGAGATGCATTTGGACTTGAAGATTTAGACACAAGTGATCTCTTAATGGGTTACGTCTTATTAAATTCTGATTGTGGCTTTCTTGTAAGCTTAAACTTTCAAGATAGTTGTTGTGCACGGTAGAAGAGTCTTATTGGACTTTGAGATTCTTTGTCATGAATATTGAAAATGACATTGCATTCTATTAACTAAATTCCATCGTAGTGTAAGATGATTCTTTACTTCTATTCATCTGAGAAGCCTATCATTAAAGCTTTTCCATGTATTGAAGTTGTTTGTTAAGAGTTTAATATTATTTACTTTCTGTTTTTCTTCTTATGAGCCCAAGACACTTGGAATTAACAGTTATTGAACATGATTATATGTACTTGTGTATGTTCAAATTGTAAAATGTTAACTTTTCATATGTAATAGGTGGCACTTCTTGCCGCTTGTGTACGTAGGGGTTTAAAGGTTCTGTCTGCAACAGGGGCTGGTGCTAGAGCTGATCCAACGAGAATCCGCATAGCTGATTTGAGAGAGTCGACAAATGATCCATTATCTCGAGCGGTAATACATCTTTGCTTATTTCAAATCTCATCTCTTTAGTTGCTGTACCTATTATTATTATTTTTTTAAAATTCCACACAACTGGCCAATGCGGCAATTGACCTCTTACTTTGACGGCAAGAGGCCAAACTGAGCTATCTCCTTGCGGACAACTATTATTAACAAATTATTTGTTTTTTTCCTTATGTAGGTATGTTACGTTGAATTTCGTTATATGAATAAGGGTGCTAATTTCTATTGCATTTGGCACTAAAATGTGAATATTCCTCCATCAATCATTTATTCCTAAGCAACCACTGACCTTTCTGTTTTATGATGAATGTGAATAGCTTTCTTGAGTTTCTTTGATGAAATAAATTGGTAATTTATTATAAGAGATAAATGATATATGTGAAGTCATGCAACATCTTTGAAGTATAATATTTTAGGAACAGACAATAACATTAGTTCAACTTCAAGACAGCAGCTTGGTTTCCACATGAAAGGCCTTCTCCTAGAATGTTATGAAAGTCTCTTCTCTATCTTACAATATAATAATGCTGAAATATTAACTCCAATGTTATGAAAAAGGTTCTTAAAACTTTATTTTCCATTTCAAAACACAGTTTCTTATGTCCTTAATCATAGACAAAAATGAGATTGTCTCCTCACAATCATTGTGACTATTTCAAGTACAATTATTTTCTTTTGATGCTTTATTGTTTTTAGTTATTTTTTATTATAAAGTCTTTCTTTTATAATGCCTTCTAACTATTTCTAGATAATTCTTTCCATTTTTGTTCCATGCCAACCAGGAACTAGACAAGCTTGCATGAATTATTCTTTTTAGCAAACAGTGATTTTTCATCTTTTGAAACTTCTTAAGTCATGTAACTGTTTTAAAATGTTACAAATTGTATGATTTATTCTGAGCTTCAATTTATTGGTATAGGTGCTTGGGCAGTTTGCAAAGAGGTGTGTAATTATAAGGTTACCTGGCCTTAATGTAGCTCCTTTGACAATATATTCACATATGCTTTTGGAATCAACTGACTGTCAGCTTAACTATGTAGATGAATTTGTTGACTACTCTAATATAGTATGATGTTTATTATTTTCACCTTTAATCTGTTGCTTTTTTATATTAAGTTTATTATTTTTAAGTAGTTATAAATGTGAGCAGATGTCTGAAGAAGAAACTGATATAACTCATTTGTTTTCATCTTGAGAATGTCAATTTAAATACCAAGCTTCTGATTTTCATATGCAACATGCAAGTAATACAATTTGATCCACTTTTCAAACACCACTTTTCTATGGCATCAGTGCTCAAATACCTTTTTGTTTTTGTTTGTTTGTTTAGGAGAAAAGAGATAGAAAAACTTAAGAGGTGCATCAAGAAATATGCATAACTTATAAATTAGATTGACGTTCCTAGTTTTTATCCTTTGGTTTCCAAAATAGTGTGAAAAGAAGTGCCTTGTGACAAATTTTTTCAACATGTAAGACTATTTTGTTCTTCATTTGGCTATTGCTGCAAGTAAATATATTTTGGGGTTCACTAGATTGCTCTAAATTTTATTGCTTGAAGATACATGTAAATAGTAATATGAAGGAATTTGACAAATAGGTAAACCAATTGTCGCTCCTAACGGAATATTTGAATTTACTTATCCTCTTAATGGAATTTCTATTTTTCATAGGTAAGGCATCGTTTGAGAAAAGATTATGGGATTGAAGGTGGTATACCTGTTGTTTTTTCTTTAGAGAAACCTAAGGCAAAGCTGCTTCCATTTAAGGGGCCCAGTGGAGACGAGGAAAGCCCTTCAGATTATCAAGTGAGGATGTTAGCTATTATGATGAATTTTTGTGTTCAATTTTGTCAATAATAGTATCATTCATTCTGCATTTTGGATTCTGCATTCTATGATGACAATATTAATAATTCACTGTGTTATCAGATGGTTCCTGGGTTCAGGGTCCGCATTATACCTGTTCTAGGCAGCATTCCTGCAATATTTGGACAGTTCATGGCCTCCTATGTTGTGACACAACTTACTGAATTCCAAGTTCGAACAGAGCCTATAGTGAATGTAGATGTAGACCATTATCATGTGCTACATCAACGTCTTATTGAGTATGAGGAGTCATTATATGGCACAACCCAGGAAGTCCAAGTATGTAGATTTTCCTTTACATTTGTATTTGTTAAAAGTTGTATTTTTTTTTTCAAATTACTTTCCATCCATTGACTATTATAGTTGGCACACTTTGTTTTTTCCAGTGGAATTTTTGCCAACTATGATAATAGTTTGATGTAGGTATTTTTCATTTATGCTTCGTAGTATTCTTAACTGGGGCCTCTAGAAAGTTTCATAAATCTTCTTTGTCAAATTTTTTCTATTCATTTTTACTTGAAAGGAAGCACATATTCTTTTTCAAATTTTATCTATTCATTTGTACTTGAAAGGAAGCACATATTCTGAGAATAAAGTTAAAAACTGATAGCACTGAAGCCGAAAGTACAAGTTGAATAAGTTTTTTCGTTCCCTTAAGTTTAGCCTTTATGCCAATGCGAATATATTTACTACTATATGCTAGATAATAAGTTTCAAATTTCTGGAATTATTCAACCTGTGCTTATAAAATGAGAAGTGCTATATGTGCTTGCACAAACTTTCTGCATAACATGTTTGCAGTTGTGGTATATGCAATGGACAATGATACTCTTGGTTGCTAGGAGCCTTCCTGTTAATTACACAAGGAGAGCCTTGATAATGGTTTGAAATGTTAACTGGAATTGGAACATTTTTTTTCGTTCTTTTTATTCATCGGAAATATCTAATCCTGTTATACATATACTTTAGTTGTTGTAACCATCTGTACTACCACTTTTAATTAACACATGATGAAAATTAACTAGAAGTGCTTATAATTTTGGGTTAGTTGTGTTGGGAATTGGCTCATATTTTATAAAGGATTTGAATTTATAGGTACTATTATGGTAAGTAGACGGGGTTAGTGAAAGTGGAAGGAGCGTGGCGTAGTCCACTGTTGGTCCTGCCTTAAAGGGATAATGCTTTATATGGGAGTCAGTTAAATAGTTGGAGAGGTCCAGCACGTTATGGTAAATGGGCAATTTCAAAAATTTCCCATAAGTAGGGTTTTAATATAAATACATTGTATTTGTAATTTTATTTATAAGGTGAATAATAGAAATAACTGTAAGCTCTTGCGCATAGGCAAATTGCCGAACCACATAAATATCTGGTGTCTCTATGTTTTCGATTTGATTCTGCTATTATTTTCTTTGGATTGCTTAGTAACTGGTGGCAAGCACTTCATCCTTTGATAGAGAAGAGTTAAGGATCTTCTGGTGCAGTAGGGATTGTCAAAGGTATTGTTGGGGAAGAGGATCAAGCCGGAGAAAATTACAGATAACGATTGGGAGACTATGGAGGAAAAGGTGGTTAGTACTATTCGCAGTTGTCTTGCGGATAAAGTTATGTCCTACATCATGGAAGAGACTAATGCGAAGACTCTTTGGGGGAAATTACAGTCGTGTTACATGTCGAAATTCCTAACGAATAAATTACATCTGAAACAGAAACTATACAGACCGAGGATAGTAGAGGGTTTAGACCTAAGTCAACATATTGATTAGTTTAATCAGTTGATTAGGGATCTGTTTAGGGTTGATGTGAAGCTATTAGAGGAGGATAAATTTCTTATTCTTCTTTCATCACTGTTAGATTCCTACTACCACATGGTAATACTCTACTTTGGAGAAAAAAAATTCTAAAACTAGGAGGTGCTATTGATGCTCTTTTGGAGTATGATCAAAGGAAACAACACACCAATGATGGACTTTAGGGTGAAGGGTAACCAAGTGGGTGGTGGGAAGAAGAACAAACAAGGATCAAAAGCAAAGAAGAAAGTAGAATGTTTTAAATGTCATAAGAAAGGACATATGAAACTAGATTGTCCAGTGTATAAAAAGTGGTTAGCAGAAAAACAGAAGAAAGATAAAGCTTCTAATTCTGTCAACGTTGTTGAAAATCAATCAAAAGACAATGATGGAGATATATTGCCTGTTTGGGCGTGCTCTAACAGTTTTGCAGATACTTGGATTTTGGATTTAGGATGTTCATTTCATATAACACCTCATAAGGATTGGTTCGAGACATATCAAGCAATAACAATGGGAGTATATTAATAAGAAACAATGCTTCTTGCAATGTTGCTAGAATTGTCATTATAAAGCTGAAGATGTTTGATGGGGTTGTCAGAACGCTGAAAAATATGTGACATATTCTAGAATTGAAAAAGAAGCTGATTTCACTTGGTACTCGAGATTGTAGTGGTAACACATGTAATACATAGAGCAGGAAGATGAAAGTTATGATGGGAGTATTGATTATCATGAAAGGACAAAGTATTTCAGGAAATATTTGCAAGCTAACTGCGGATATAGTTTTAGGTGGAGTAGCAATAGTGACATCATTTAGTTTCAGTGCAAATGATGCAATGCTGTGACATTTAAGGTTAGGATATGTGGGAGAACAAGGCATGATGGAGCTATACAAAAGACACTTGCTAAAAGGTGAAAAATTGTGTAAGTTAACTTTCTGCAAATTTTGTATTCTTGGAAAGCAAAGAAAACATAGTTTTAGTTCAGTTGTTTGCAAATTGAAAGGAATTCTGGATTATGTGCATTTGGATGTATGGGGTCCAGTGAGGGTGATGTTGCATGGAGGTGCATCATATTTTGTGGGTTTCATCGATGATTACTTTTGAAAAGTTTGGGCGTACTTCATGAAGCATAAGTTTGAAGTTTTTTCAAAATTCAAGTAATGGAAAGCTGAGGTTAAAAAGCAGATAGGGAGGCAAGTTAAATGGTTCAAGACTGATAATGAATCAGAATACACAGATAAGGGATTTAGAAAATTTTGTGAGCAGCATGGAATTAAAAGACACTACATTATTCGAAGAAAAACTTTACAGTAAAATGGTGTTGCAGAAAGGATGAACAAAATTATAGTTGAAAGAGCAAGATGTTTAAGGTTAAACGCAAAGTTGCCTAATGGTTTTTGGGTAAAGACAGTGAATATGACGTGCTAACTTATAAATAGATCATTAAAGGTAGTTTTAGAAGGCAAAGTTGCAGAAGAGGTACAGATAGGGAATGAAGTTTAGTGTTGTCTAACGGACTGAGTTGACCCATGAATCGGCACATATAAACCCAAGCTCGAATAGGCCTGATTAATTATTCATTCATTTGGGTTGGTTCGGGTTACTATTAGGGGTTTGTGTTAGCTCCATATATTTGAAACTGTTAACCCGGTCCGGAACCGGCCCAAAATTGTGTGGACCCGTGCCATAGGTTCAACCCGGTGGGTAGGTCCAGGTTGAACCGGCAATTAAAAAAATAAAAAATTTAAAAAACTTTAATAAAATTCCCTAAAAATTCTCTCATTTTTTTAATAAATACCTTCATTTTATAATATTTTTCAATTAATTAAAAAATTAATTTAACTGGAACCGGCCCGGCCCCGAACCATTTGACGAACCGACCCTGCCCGTTACTATTTTATTCCCAGTTTTGGGTCGGTTCCATCAAATACGAAGTGTAGAACCGACCCGTTATAGCTATCGATTCGGGTTGGTTCTACCTTCCCTGGTTTGTTGACCCGATCCGGAACCGCTGGTTTCGACCCGATAGACACCTATAATGAAGTCGACTATTCCATGTTGAGAATTTTCGAAAGTTTAGCCTATATGCATGTGCCTAGTGATGAAAGATCCAAACTTTATCCAAAGTCAAGAAAATGTATTTTTTTGGGATACCAGAAAGGGGTAAAGGGATACAAGTTTTGGGATCTAGAGTTAAAGAAAACTATAATCAGTAGAGATGTGATTTTTGACGAAAGTTCCATACTGAGATTTTTGGAAGAATATCAATTAGGTGACAATGTTAGGAAGATGACAGAATTCATGTTAGAATTGGAGACCTTAAAACAAGATACGAACCTTAGATAAACTAAAGAGGAATGTAAAGTCACCGAGAAAGTATGTTTTGATGAGTTTGCTTCGTTTGTTTTGGTTTCAAGTACGGGAGATCCATTCACTTTCAAGGAAGCCATTGATAGTGAAGATAAAGACAAATGAATGCAAGCAATGCAAGAATAGATGGAATCTTTGCAGAAAAATCAGATTTGAAAACTCATTAATTTCCCTAAGGAAAAGAGGGTACTGGAAATGGGTTTATAGAAGGAAAGAAGGTTTAAAAGAAAAAGGGGAGTACAGATTCAAGGTAAGGTTAGTAGTAAAAGGGTATTCATAGAAAGAGGGAGTTTACTACAATGAGATCATTTTACCTGTTGTCAGGCACACTTTCATTCGGGTCTTAGTAGCATTAGTAGTGTATTACAATTTGGAGTTTGAACAATTGGATATAAAAATGGCATTTCTTCTTGGTAATCTTGAAGAACAAATTTATATGAACTAATCGTAAAGATCAAATAACTTGGAAAAGAGTATCTCATCTACAGATTGAAAAAATCACTTTATGGGTTGAAGCAATCTCCTTAACAATGGTACAAGAGATTTGATTCCTACATGCTCCAGATAGGTTTCATTCGACGTATGATTGTTTTGTTTACTATAAGGTACTTAAGTTTGGTTCGCTATGTTCTTGATGTTGTACGTGGATGATATGCTGGTTCCTGCAGAGAATATAATAGAAGTTGATATACTAAAGTTATTATTGAGTAAAGAATTTGACGTGAACGATTTGGGGATAGCAAAGAAGATACTTCGGATGGAGATTCAAAGAGACAGAGAATTAAGAAAGTTGTGGGTTTCATAGCAAGGGTATATTAAGAAGGTGTTGAAAAATTTTAACATGCTTAATGCAAAGATAGTGAGGAGTCTATTAGCTGCCTATTTCAAACTATCAGTTGAAGAATCCCCGAAATCAGTTGAAGAACGGAAATACATGTCAGGCATGCCATATGCAAATGCTGTAGGTTGTCTAATGTATGCGATGGTGTGTACTAGGTTGGATTTGGCTCATGCAGTGAGTTTGGTTAGCAAATACATGACAAATTTAGGAAGAAAGCATTGGGAGACAGTCAAATGGATTCTTCGATATTTAAAGGGGATTGCAAATTATGGCATAATGTTTGAAACTCAACAAGGGATTTTTGCTATAAAGGGGTTTGTAGATTCAAACTATACAGGTGATCTTGATAATAGACGGTCAACTACAGGTTATGTGTTCTTACTTGTAGGAGGGTTTATTTACTGGATGCCTATGCTGCAGTCACTTGTAGCATTATCTATAGCTGAATCAGAGTACATAGCTCTAACAAAAGCTGGAAAAGAAACTCTATGGTTGAAATGACTGATTAGAGAATTGGGTGTGTTACAAAGAGAGTTCAAATATACAGTGACAGTCAAAGTGCAATTTATTTAACTAAAAATTAGGTGTACTATGATAGGACTAAGCATATTGAAGTTAAGTTTTATAAGGTCAAAGAGTTGATTTCTTTGAAAGATATAATTCTTGACAAGGTTGATACCTCAGAGAATACAGTAGACATGTAAACTAAATTAGTTTCAGGGATTAAGTTCAAGGCATGCTTGGATTTGATCAATATTTGCAATTGCTGATGCAATGGTGTCCTCCCAACTATTAGAATCTTCAAAGTAGGTGAGATAATTTAAGGTGAAGATTTGTTGGAAATTGGCTCATATTTTATAAAATATTTGAATTTGTAGGTACTATTGTGATAAGTAGGTGGGGTCAGTGACAATGGACGGAGCATAGCATAGCGTAGTCCATTGTAGGCTCCACCTTAAGGGGTAATGTTTTATATGAGAGTCGGTTAAATAGTTAGGGAGTGTGTAAAGAGGCAATTTCGAAAATTTCCTATAAGCAGAGTTTTAATATAAATATATTGTATCTGTAATCTTATTTACAAGGTAAATAATAGAAATAGTCACAAGTCCATGGACGTAGGCAAATTGTCGAACCACGTAAATATTTGGTGTCTTTGTATTTTCGATTTGATTTTGTTATTATTTTCTTTGAATTGTGTAACAAGTTGAATTTTCTTTTGGGTGTGGATAGAGCTATCAATGTTTTTGTTCATTTTCAGTGGTAAAAGCGTACATAATGTTATTCTACTCAACTATTCTCTGACTCAATGCCACTACATACAAATTATGTAATAAGGTACCAAGTTTATCAGTTATATCTATTGGCTTCATGCCTTGGCCTTAGATTGGGTGTGTAATTCCAGAATGGTGTGGAAGTTCATTCTTAGATTGTTCTTTTTCTTGAAGATATTTTCCTATGTTTCCACTAAATGGCAATTGTCTTTTAATATAGGCCTTCATACTCTTGCAATACTTGGACGAGAATAAAGCTATCTAGCCAATGCTTTATTTTTTATTCATATTCAATTGCTTGGGAAAAACACTTTTGTTGTGCTAATGTGTTGAAATAGTATGTGCTGCTTGTTATTCAGATCTTTAAGCTTTTGGGTTGTTGACAATTCATATTCTTTATAGGTAGATGTGGAGGAAGTGATGTATGTTGCAAAAGAGCTGTGGCATGGACGAAGTGCTAAAGAGTATTCTGCAAAAGACATGGGGCGTGGAATGTGGCGAGCAGTGAATGAGTTAATGCTTGTGAGGTATGGTTTATTTCGTACTGTCTTTAGCATTTTTTTTTTTCAGTTGGCTGCTAGTCATAATAACAATGATCTTTTGCATATGATGCATGTTAGTAGTGCAGAATAGAAAGTATAGGAACTCAGCTTGTTTCTTAACTGTTGTCAGCGTCTTAGGTTAATCCCTAGGAATTGTGTGGTGATTCTACCGTGCTTATTTTAGTGGGACTTGCTCATTTTTTCATTAACATTGGACATCTTGGTTTTTCATTTTACCACAGTCATTGCTTTAAAGCCACCACACGTCAATACCAAACAAAGCCTATATTCTAGAATTACGAATTAGGGTAGTGTTTAAAGTGAAATTGTCTGATTCTGACAAGTTTTCTGGACTGTCTTAATTAAGAGTGTTAAATGCATATATGAATTAGAGCAATTGCAATTTAATGTGCTATATTATTTTAGGTTTTCTAGCTGGATGTCTTTTGTAGCTTTATATATGAAAAATATCACCTGAATAATAAATCCCTTTTCACCTCCTCATCAAACTCTGTTTATACAATTGATTTATGTATGGTACCGGTGAAGGGATTAAGGTCAGTAACTTTGTGGTATGATTAGTTCTCTTCACAATATTCGGCCCAGTCTTCTTTTGACTATTTTTGTGTCCTCTTGACAGTTGTGTCGATTTATTTTTGAGGACAATCTTGATTTGCTGATATTTCTTATTGAATCTCTGAAAAATGCTAATTATCTCATACCTGTCATTGACTTTGTATTAGTCATGTTTTTCTCCATTATTAAATATGGAGCTTTCAAAATCTGTTACAAATTATTGTGAAGCTGCTAATGCCATCTCCAAAATCATATTATTGATCACCCAATCTAGGGAGTTATTCAACCTTAAGAGATCTCCCTTTGTTGGTTGCTTAAAGCAATGAATGTTGAGTTAATTCTAGATGGCTTTTGTTGAATTGCTTGTCTTAAAGTAATAATTGCATCAAAATTTTTTATTTTCATGATACTACTGCAAATGTTTGCATTCAGAACTTGAAATGGTTTTAGTAATCTGTAAGTTATCGTTCCAACAAAATTATTGTTTCCTTAATGGTAAATGTTTAGTGGCATTATTATATGTTTATTAACGGTTTCTTTTCAGGTGGGACCGAGCTAAGCCAGCAACTGTATCAAACTTGGTTCTTTTGAAATTTAAAGAGGTATATGTCAATAATATTTTCTGTTTAATTTGGAAATAAGTTAATGGAACTATTAGTACTGTCTTTTGGTCATAGCTTTCCTATAGCATCATCATACCTTGCTTTGCTCTTTTTGAAATAGTTTATTGGGATTGTGTTCTTTTCTTATTTGTTTTTTAACGGTTTTTATTATTCCAGCTGAATCATTCCTTATTTTTGATTTCCAGTTGTCTATGTGAACATGGTTGTTTTCAATATTTCATAAAATTGCCATTTTACCAACTCTGGTTCCTTACTGTTGTTTCCACAATTAACATGTTACTAAATTATGAAGTCTGCTTTTACATTCATTTCTATTTCAAGTTGTTCCATACATCAGTTTGATCCTGATGTTGAGGTAGAGAAAGCAAACCAATGGCTTGCCAGTACTATCTGTATTGTAACTTGTAGTGGAGGTGCACTTGTTAGTTCATGGAGATTTTTAATATTACTTTTAGAAAATCAGCAATCGCATGCAGGATTTATAAATGTTCCATGTTTTTCATAAAGGGAGGAGCGGAGAACATGTTAGTGATTCTAAATTTCTAAGTAGCAGAGCATCTGTTGAGTGTGATTTAATCTTTTGTGTTTCTAATTTCTAAGTAGTAGAGCATCTGTTTTTGTTCTTTGTAGGTAGATGAACATGAATCGAGGACGCTTGATGACATCAGGGAAAAAGAACCTGCATATTTTGAGCGGGTTACGTCTGTTTTGAAGCGAGCTGAACTGGATTTTGGATTGTAACTGTTTTGAAATTTTAAAAAGAAAAATTGACATATTCATCACTAAGTTTATAAATTGATATTTACACTTAATTTTTTAATTAGAATTTTATTAGTTTAGTTGAATTGTAGTTAGTTATAAAATTAAATTTTAAAACATAAGTTTTAATAAATTCGTCACTCAAGTTTTTTCATAAAAATACCCTCTTTTAATAGCTAAATTTGGTCTCAGAGAATTTAAATAATATATGAACAAAATTTGAAATTTTGAGTTTTTATTTTAAAAAATTAAATCATATTGTTCTAATGCTCAAATTCTATAAAGTTAATGAGAAGTAAATGTCAGTTTTCAATTGAAGGGGCAAAACAATTATTTTTGTGTATTTTAAGTGGAGGGGTGTGTACAAATTTAGCTTTGTATTAAGTTTGTGAGAGTGATTACCTGTATCTAAGTTTGCTTCCGTGTGTCCTTATTAATAAAAGCTTTCTGTTTCATGTAAGAATTCTTCCTTCTATTTTTGAAATGTCCTTAATTTGACAATTTGTTAAATATTACTTCAATATTATTCTAATATCTAGTTTAGAGATCTTGGCCTCGTTTGGTACCAGAGCCGTCTAAGTTGGGAAATGATATATATTATTGTAATAATCAATCTCTCAGAAGTCTAATTAAGGTTTATTGGCCAAGACTTGTCTTAAAAACTACCTGTGGTAGTATTTCGCTAACTTGTAGTTTATAACAAAGTTTAATTATCCGCTCAATTTAACCTTTCAAATTTGAAAGTATGTTCTTTGCTCGCCATTAATTTGAATCTTGCAAATCCGAAATCAAAGTTGAAAGGAATCCTTAAATTCTTATTCTTTGATTTTCTGACGTCATAGGAAATAGTTAAAAGAGTAAGTTCAAAGAAAGGTTCACTCGGAGTGGATCTGACTTTGAGAGTATAAAAAAGGTTTTGAGAGTACAAAAAAGTTAGCAAAAGGTGCGCCATATCAATCCATTTAAGGCCAAGTGAAGTCGTTTAGGACGTTCTTTGGGCAAGTAACACAGTCCGAAATCTTTCTTTTC
This sequence comes from Trichilia minutiflora, assembly GCA_035590515.1. NCBI lineage: Eukaryota > Viridiplantae > Streptophyta > Magnoliopsida > Sapindales > Meliaceae > Trichilia > Trichilia minutiflora. The sequence continues at coordinate 2,328,509 of JAVXUL010000013.1, read as the reverse complement.
AAAATGTACTCCTAAATCTTTCTTTGATTAGATTTATTTTTTAATATTTGTATCATCTTAGTCTAGTAATCCAGGGAATCTTACTAAAAATAAATCTATCTTAATAATTGAAAATATGAAAAAATAATTTACAAATTGAGAAATTCTACAAATACCAACTTTAGAGGTCTATAATAAGGGTTAGCTTTTGAATAATACCAATTTTGTAATAAAAATATTTGAACAAATGTATCCTATAACAGAGAATATGACAAAATTTTTATTTACTTCCTCAAAAAATAATAGAGAATTATAGTAATATAGAACTTGTTCAAATTACTGTAAAACCCTTAACAAGAGAAGAACTTAACAACTCAGTCCTTATATGTGTCAAAGGTAAAAAACACTAAATTTGCTGAACCTTGATTAGGATGTATAAAAACATCTTTATGTGATGGATCAATAAATTTTAATTGTGTGCCGAATTTTATGGTTCATGTCGAAACCTCAAAATGCAATAATTGTTAATGTACAAACTTATGATTTTGATATGGAACCAGAGACAAGTAATCTTGCTCTTGTCTATCAAATATATTGTAAAGTGATGATTGTATTACTCCGAGCTTAAAGGTACTCCTTAATACGACATCCTAAAGAAGAAACTACGATCTTTGAGCATAACAAACATAAGTCAAGACCTTTTGCTACAAAGTGGGATCAGGTTAAATTACTTGAGTGATGGACATTAGAAAAGGTTAATCCACCCATAATTCTATAAATTCTGAGCCACGAGATATTGAAGAATTTGAAGATGGAACTATTCAAATATGTTTTTGGTCTTAAAGATCTTTAACTTAAGATCAGTACCAAAATTAGGCAAATCTCATCTAAAGCTTTAACTTTTAGCATTCTAGATTATGAATTCAGAGGAGTTAATGAAACTCCAGAATGAATAGTTGACGCAACCTACCATGTGTGGATGAAGTTGCTAGTAGTAAAGCACTTGCTAGGCCAACTCTTTTAGATTTGAGATATTCTTCAATAAATATGCTTAAAATAATCTCAAAGGACTATTTAGCAAATGAAGATTTACCCCACAACTTTTGAGCTTTAAATAATAAGCCTAAAAAAATGGTTTGAAAATATATTTTTAAAAGAAAAATCAAAGTAGAATATAGCGAATAAAAGAATCCAAATGGATTTCTTTAAATTTTTATAGATAGATTTTGATGAAAAAAGGTCGGGAGTATCCTTCAGAATTTCAAATTCAAAAAAAAAGTCTTATTTTAAAATGTAATGATACAAAACTAAGCCAATTATAAGAGTTAAGGTTAAGAAGATCAAGAAGGGATTACAAGGATTGGTTAGGAACGTAGTTTGATATGCACATGCTTACCAATTATTTGAATGTGAAGGAAGATCCAAAGCTAGTCCATCTCATTCAAACATGTGAATCTCAAGTTTAAGGGCCAACAAGTTAGTTGAGCCTAACTGCTATATTTGGGTTTAATTAATATAGGCTTAGTTATGTTAGTTATTTATATTTAGAGTTGGATTGCAATTTAAAGTTGCGTTTAAGATATGTAAGCTCATGCTTGGACCTATTTTTAATAAGCCTTTTAGATTAGATTAATTCTCTTTTATTTATCAGGTCCATCATGAAATAGGATTAAGATTTGTTATAAATAAACTTGTTTACTCCTATTGTAGAAGACTTCATTGGTTAATGAAAACTTTTGAAGAGTTGAATTTCTCTTGATGTTCTTCAAAGGACTCTTTCTTAAACTTATTAATTGATTTTCAATTGTGGTGTTCAATCACTTTCATTCGAATATCCTTGGTTCATAATCCTAGTTGAATATCGAGTCGAGACATTGAATCCCATCTATCTAAATTCTAATTTGAGAATTAGGATTCGTGGAGTCAAATCTATTTGTTGTTTTCCAGTTTTCAAGTTTGGGGTTCTACATCATTTAGTATCAAAATTTTCGCTCAAATCAAGTTCTTATCTATCATTAATGTTGTTTGGCTATTCTATTGATTCAAAAATTCATTCATTTACAACTAAATCTACTTTTCTCTTTACAGTAAAAAATTTTAGTACTTTCTCTTATAGTTGCAATTTGGTTTGTTCTTGTTGAATCCTTATTTAGTTTTGATCAATTTTTATGGACAATTGTTGGAATAGAAGTTAAAAAAATCAAATAAAAAAGTCAAAAGCTTGCTACATATTTTGGCTATAGCATAAATGGACAATCGATGGCTTTTATTTTTGTCTAGTAAGTTAAATTCCTTTCTTCTTTTTTTTTTTTTTTCCGTTTGTTGATAATTATTTATCGAAAGAACAAAGAAATTTGAGACTCTATGTCAGTATCTTCCATTTAATAAATAGGGTGTCTTTTTAATTCCTTGTTTTTCATCTGAATTCTAGTTTCTTGTTTGCATTCTTTGTGTCTTTTTTCTTTCTTTCTTCTTTCTTTTTATTGAGTGAATTGCTACAAATTAGATTTCTTTTAATCTATTTAAGTTGAGTTTATTAAAGAATAATAAGAGAAATTCAAGAAAGGAAAATGGCAAGAGTGATGAGCATAAAAGAGAGAAAAACCCTGAATTTATGTGAAACACGAGGGAATTAGATCTATTACTTGAGTGCAAACACATGAAGGTGTGTTGCAGGGTTATTAATATTCTTTCGTAGGTTTATGATCATGTCAAATAAAGGTGCTAATAATAGTGAGAATTCTGGTAGAGGTAGTAAGAAACAAGACCAAATAATAGATAATACTTATACTAAACAAGCTATATTTTAGCAATTTTAGAGGTTGAACATGATGCTAGTGGATGTTCAAGAAAGTTTGCATAGACATGAAACTGAGATTAAGGAATTTAAGCTAATGCGAGAAGGGATGGATCTAATGAAAGAAGGGCAAATAGATAAGAAAATCCTCCAAGTGTTATTCTTACACACGAAGATGAATTATATGATGATGGGGATGATGATTTTGATAATGAAGAGTATGATAGGAGAAGAACTGCAAGTAAGGTAGCAAGGAATGATAGGTGGCCTAGGAGAGAATAAGGTGGCCAAAATAATGTCGATAGGAACTTTTGAAGCAATAAAATGCAAATTTCATCTTTTCAAGGTAAAAATAACCTAGATGTGTATCTTAAATAGGAACAAAAAATGGAATGCGTATTTAACTGTCACAACTATTCTAAGAAAAAGAAAGAAGTTAGCAACAGTTGAGTTCACCGATTGTGCTCTTATTTGGTAATATCAGTTGCTAATGAGTAAGCGAAGGAATAGAGAGTCACCTATTGAGACTTGGGATGATATAAAATCTGTAATAAGAAAATGATATATTCCTAATCACTACTATAGAGACTAGTATCATAGGCTTCAAAGTCTCACTTAAGGATTTAATAGTTAAAATCCCAATAAGTTTCTAAAAATTTTAGTGTTAATTTTGAAGATGTAAATATGAAAATATTGTATTAATCAATTGAACCAAGTGATACCCAACAAGAGAGATAACATATGAAAGAATTGTATACACAAATTTATAGTGGTTCGACTAACACTGAACCTATATTCACTTTCTTCAACCCATACTTGAAGATTCCACTATAATGAGCCTTAAAACCAAGGCTTTTCACTTTACAAATTGGAGATTTTATTTTGGCTCACCTCTAAACCTTACAACACACTTCCAAGAGTATTTAATAATATCCTAAGTGAAAGGCACCTTTCCTTTCACTTTCAATACAAATGAAAATGAAGATATTATAAAGAAATCACAACTCTATGAAGCGAAAATCCTTAGAAGGTTATTGAAAATACAAGTGCTAGGTTTGACAAATTGAATGAAAAGCAAGAATTAAGCTCAAGAATTGTTATATAGCTTTAGATGAATGTAATAGTGAAATTTCAGGCTCAAAAAGATCATAAGAAGTGAAACAAGTTGGCTATTTATAGATTAGGAGAAAAGATGACTGTTAGACAAAAAACTACCATTATTTTTCAAATTTGTGCTTATTCATTTGAACAAATAGTTAAATTCGTTCAACCAAATTTTTATAGGCTCTTTAAAATAAAAATGCAAAGTCTTGTTCAAATAAATTGAGCATTTGTTCGATCAAATGTCTTAATTCATTTGAATGATTTACTAGTCATAAGGCTGTGAAAGAAAAATTCTTCTGATATGTGCTATCATGATGATAAAAATGTTGCTGACTAAGATGAGCCTTACATGGGATCGATCACTAAGGCAAGAGTCAAATTTGTTACTTTACTCACTTGGATGGAGGGATGCTGATTTACTGAACAAAGAATTTATTGTAGTGGCTACTGAATTTATTACAATGTTTGCTAGATATTGTGTTGATGTGTTAAGTCAAACTTTGTTGGTTGTGTAAGATATTTATTAAGTTATTGTATTTTTCATCTAGTCATTAAGTTGTTTGTATTTTTCAACTAGTCATTAAGTTGTTTATGTTTTTCAACAAGTCATTTATTGTATAAATCTTCTTGAAATAAGCTTTTGGGTTCTTAAAAAAGGAGACTTATAGTTGTAATGAAAATTTTGGATTTTCTGACAAAAATTGCATTCATATTCTTATCTAAACAATTCTTTATTTATTGGCAAATCGTATCAATTCTTATCACTCTTCTTTCTACCTTTTTAAGAGTGTGATGAATTGATTTAGTTAATCTTGTTTGTGGCGATTTAATCTTATCAAATAAGGCTCTTTAGTTTATTCTTTTTGTTTTTATTTTGTTGTTTTGGATGATTCTTGTTGCCATCTGATCCCAACATCGTTTATTATTTTTTTTCAACCTCTTAAAACATCATTTTCAACCTAAATAACCTAAATCCCATAGTTGGTCATTCACCTTCCATAAACCACATCTAAATAACGTTAAAATTACCTTGAACACATTTCCCATATCCATTAAACCCTAAATAACCCATAAATCTATCACAATCCCTTCTTTTTCCTTTGTCAAACCCGTCCTTAAATCATAATTTCATCAACATTGGACTTCTATCAACACTTATATCTTACCATAACTATTTGATTTACTCTTTGAGATCTCTTAGAGCTTATCATTTGGTATCAGAGCCTCTGTGAATCAAGAATTATGTTTGGAGATGAAGAAACTTCTTATATTGTTCCTAGAGGTTCAAGTTTAGATCAAACTAAACTCTTAGCACTTGAATGCCAATAAGGAGAAATGAAAGAGCAATTTTAACAACACAGAGATAAAATAAGAGAGGAAATCAATAAATTAGTTTAAGCTATGGAGAGGAATACCACTAGGCAACAACCAAAACAGCATGGAAGAAGAGGGTAACAAGCACCTAGAAAGGCTGTTCACTATAAAGAAGATGAAATCGATGACCAGGAATATATTATGATGATGAAAAAAAACTATGACAGAGGAGAAATGTAGCACCTAGTCCAAGTCTATCAACAATATTGTCTCCTTTGGTCCAACTCTTGGGCCCTCACAGTTTTATTCTTGGAATGGGTTATCCTCAGAACTTCCCAAAAGGTCACCCATCTTGGAAAGTTTTCAGGATAACCCATTCTAACAATAAAATCGTGAGGCTCCAAGGGTTGGGCCAAAACGGACAATATTATTGATAGACTTGGATCAGGTATTACAATTGGACATGTTCCTTTCCCTTCGTCTCATTTTATGTTATTTATGAATAATTATAATACTAGAGATGATAGCATAGAATATGAATGTGTATGTGTATAACTG
>JAVXUL010000013.1:2304611-2316265 GCA_035590515.1 Trichilia minutiflora | reverse complement strand
CTCTTGTATATAAATATAGACCTCTATTATATGAAATAATGAATTCGTCTTCTTCACCAAAATATCCTGTTGTGTATGATTACATGTTTGATTACAAAAAGCAACAACAAGAATATAAGTTCTATAAAAGACAAAGTCAACTAATTGTTCTAACATACACGGACAATTACAAAATAAGCCCAAACAATTTTCATGGTACGAGAATGTCATTATTGCAAATTCACTCTAGTAAAAGATACGAATCCCAAATCTCCAAGTTCTTCATGAAATGAAGTTATCCAGGTGTTAAACCAACTTGGACGGAACATTACACCTTCAGTCAGACTTCATCAATGGAGAATAGTGGTCTAAATTCTTAGTAATACGATGCAAACCATAGAAAAAGACTAAATAAGATATAGTGTCTTTCTTGCTGATGCTTTCCTATTATTGCGATAACTATTGCCAAGCTAGTTGTTTTAGAAACAAAATAATGTCTTGCTGAAATAGGAATACCAGTTAGACAAAATACTCTTCTGGCAGCAAAAGGGACAAACTGTATAAACCAATCAATTTCATTGTCATGAGTTATGGAATATTCTGCGGCCTTACAATGAAAATCATATATACATATACGATTAAGGGGGGGTGTGTGATTATGAGTTTATTGCACAACTCTAAAATTCACGTTCAGAACATATGTGTGTGTCTTTGATCACCAGTCTATATAAACATAAAAACTAATATAGCACCAATGGATCTGGTCACTTTTGGCCCGGGCAGTTTCACGACGAAAGCAGGCTCTTCAATCATTAAATATGGAGCTACAGAAAGGAAGAGAGGTAGGTTTGAGAAGATACAATAGTCATAATATTTTAGATATGCCATTTACTTTTCTTTATGAACTATCTAAATCCATATATTGAGCTGATAAGGGAATGGCAGGAGGCAATAATTGAAGAACTCATTCTCGCCTTCCAAGAAAATGTTTTTCACCTTACTTTCCTAGTAAATATTTCTGAACCGATGAACCATCAGTAGTATAAGAACCAAAGGAAAAAAATTATGATTTTATTCAAGGTGAGAAGAGCAAAAAAAAAAAATTGTAAAATATTTATTCAAGCTCTAGACGAATGGAACAAACCTGGAATCCATGCACAAATACAACTAACTTCAAAACGCGACCACAGGGTTGAGAGCTAGCTCCAGTTGACGTTTTTACATCCTCAATGCTAGATCCAACATGTAAACCAGTGTGGTTATCTCTCTGATCCAGATGATTGAAATATGAATTTCCGCAGCTCGTACTCGGTAGTGCTTGCACAACACGTTCTACAATTACAATTGGAATATGTGAAGGATCTCCAAATATATACATGTCTTGAAGCGACCGATTGTTGATCTGATCAGAAGGAATACCAATTCATAAATTCCTATTGGCTTAAAATATGAGAATGAAGCACTAAAAACCATTAACCCACCCTCATCTGCGCAATGCTTTTTCGATGTAGCACAGCACGCACAGCTGCACTTTGGGCAGGCTGTCCAGAAGGGAAAAAAAATACAGATTTAAACACTAGATGCAGCAAACATGTACATATGGCTATGCTGCACATCATTAAAGATGTGCAGCAAAACTAATACAATACTTGAAGTGAAAGCATGTAAAATGACATTAATTACATCTTCGTTGATGCCAAATTTCCGCATACTCAAAGCTTTCCCACGGATACCCAGGTAAGAAGACTCATCAACTCCGCCACTTATAAAGAAATGAGGCAGCTCAACCTTAGAGTACACCATCCATATTGACCATTCAGCTTTCCTGTCACTAGCCCATGAGTTGCACAGAAATTCCATTATCTTCGCTCTGTTAGTCCTGGAGTGAAGTAAACAACAACAAAGGAATAAAACAGATTAGGCTTAAGCACAGTATCCATAGGTTGAACTCTTCGACTCATCAGGCTAACCATCAGATAAATGAGTATTATCAATCAATAACCAATGGACATACAAAGATGTTTATTCAGGCTAAAAATAAACTCTATAGCCTTTCATAAAAATAATCCTATACAGAGAAGTAATTATGAGATAACTCAGTTGTTATTATGGATCAGTCTGTGATAACTAATAATTACTAATTCCAATGATATGCAGGCAACTCATTCCATCAAATATTTATTTCCTTAGGTCAAGGGTATATGGCACTAGAGCGTGGAATTTCCTGGACACTTTATGGAAACACTAGAACAAGAGCTTCCAGGAGTTAGTTCTAGTGCATGCAATAAATAGTTTTATTTACACCTTTAATTCCCTTTTCCCATCTACAAGATTGTATTAGTAATCAGTTAACTATTAAATCCATAAATGTTGAATTCAATCTAACTTCATCTTTCTCGCAATTGAAACAACTGTGGGAAAATCCATAAAAGGCACTTGTTACTGAAAATGGATAGCATGATTCCTTGAAGTCTCAGTCAAGCTCTGCACTTGATAACATGTCAGTAATAAATCTAAACTAGGCAATTGAACCTAGCATTGCAAATAGATAGCACTTTATTTGTTTTTATTGGTTCACAAGAAAAATTTTAATCCTTCCCCAAGCCCCCTCGATCAGACTCCATGTCCTTGTTAAATTGAAACAATATCTTCGGCCATTAGGCATTATGCCACATAATTTTAGTTATGGAAAGGTGTGTTTATTATGATGTCATAATATAATTGAACAGAGTAGCTAGAGATTATAATCTGATTCAATTTTTCTAGAGCTAATTATTACTATAATCAGTTACTAGAGGAATGTATTTTTGTATTGGTATGAAACATATATACAATAGGTAAAACTTATGGGCAGAAAACTTAGTCCTAGATTCGATATAATTTATAACACAATACATTAAATAAAAACTACCTAATCTCTATAATTCAAAATACAAATTAACCAATCCCAAATCTAGGTTGTTTCATCCATTTATCCCTAAAATCTCTAATTTTTCAACAATTGCATCTCCAACTTAGCTATACATAACTATTCAACTAGAAATTGAACAATAATCTAATCAAATTTAACCACAAGATCCCCAAATCAATAGAATTCATAATGGAAACATGCCTGTGAAACACCAAAAATGTATTCCACAAATACAAAATTTGATTGCTCAATGTGTGGGAAGAATTTAATAGATTATCCCATGTTAAGGAGCGAGGCAAGCCATCACTTTGAGAACCATTTGAATCATCTGCATTCTGCTAAAGGAAAGGTAGACAATAAGTAATCATGAAAACTACAAATACTAAATTGTAAGTAAGCTGCAAGAAATGAAGTAAACACCTCAACACCATTTTTTTGCATTCCTGAGTGTTGCACAACTTCATCATCCACAGAGCCAAACAAATTCATATGCTCCAGCTTAGAAGTAAAATCAGTCAAATCAACGGCCTGGTCAATTGCTTTGCTTATTCTTTTTATATCTTCAAGAAGAAAGTCACGAGCAGCACTTAGTGCTTTAATTATAACAACCTGTTTGGAATCTAAAGAAGGCAATTGGCCCCATGCCTCCTGTATTATGAAGTCCGACTGTCAATTGAAAATAATTTTAAAAAATTTGAGCAATTGCTTAGGAAAAAATAAACCAAAAATAAATAAAGTTCAAGCCCAATGTACATAATAAAATAATTGGACCACATTGCTCAACAAAATAAGGCATAACCATACTCAAAAAAATCCTCAAAAAATATAAAGAACCCAATATAATAGATGTTGCAAGAAATTATCATCAAATAGGCTAAGTCATGGCAGCCCAGGTTGCTCTCTAGCTTCATTATCTGGTAGCAAAAGATCAGCGATGCTTGATGTTAACATTTGAGGTTTTGCAGATTATGAAAGTTTTATGATGCAACTAGCCAGTGTGACTTGATCTTGCTTGATGTGGACAATTTTGCACGAGGAATGGCAAGCATTAAAATGTGTTGAATCAACCAACTGTCATATGCTGAGATGACCTTTTGGCAGATCTCTTGAAACCTGGGCCAGCTCTCAATTACTAGTCCTCTACAAGTCGCATATCATTGTTGATCATTTAGACGCTTTAACCTTTAGGTTCTAATTATTGTTTCTTTATCTTGTTTTCTAACCGTTTTCTGTGATGCTTCTAAAACCTCAAACTTATCAATTTACAATGCAAATAGAGTTAAGAGATTTTTCCTGAAAATATAGGGATTCATTCGAGAGCAATAATTAAGTGTATTAAAAATTAGACTTGGATTTCTTCATTTTTCTTATCAAATATTATAACATTTCGACATCTAATTTGGATTAGCAGGGACATAAACTTCCACCAATCTAAGGCAGAAGATAGTTTCAGGACGGACTTAGCTCCTGTCTTGATTATGAACCAACAAAGTTAAATATCAAACCTTCAATTTTCTATTTAGTTCCATATGGTTTCTTGACTTATAAACAACGGATTTGGCTAATGCACATAGGATGTAACAATATCTCCGCTCATTTTGCAGCATAAAATTTGAAACATCTTATCTAAAAGTCAAAAATTTTAACATAAAACTTGAACTATGAAACGCAAAAGTTGAAACTGAATTGAAACTGATGTTAAACACAAAAAAATAATAAAATAAAATGTAAAACGTAAAACTTGAAAAATGAAACAAAAACTTGAATTTTAGATGTGACAATAAATCTAATGTATTGCGGTCTATCCCATAATTGAAGTTCAACTCCTGTTTGGATTTTGTATAGGTTACTCTTGCTTCCAGAAAACTTTTCTAGGCCCGAATTGGATAAATAACAATCTATAAACTCTTTTTAAAACATTGGTATTCAATTAAAAGAAATTTGAGGCACCATGTTCGATCATTCACAGTTATAGGTTTATCAATAGAATCTTTTCATTTTCATAATTTCACCATGATCAAGAATATTTTCCTTGTTTGTGATCAACTAAAATATTTGTAAATCCACTTTCCAAATCCACAGCTAGTTGGTGCAAAACCAATTGCGAAAAAAAAAGGGGCAAAAAATTCAGAAGAAATACGTAGGGAAATCTTCATCTTCATTAATAATCATCGAATCAACCAAAATTTTTCATCAAAAGACAAAAATAAAGCCCTATTGATAGCCAAGGATCAGATCAAACAACAAAGAATAAGAAATATATCTCCAAACCAACACAAAAAGAAAACCAAATCTAACCAAAATAAATAACCAACCACAATCAAATAGAAAAATAAAAGGTAAATCAACTAAAGTGGAAAGAAATTAAAATAACACAAAATTTAGCCTATCTTGTGCTCACCACTGGTTCTCATACCCCAGCTCAAACAACCACAATATCCTATTAATTTATACTAGAATGAATAGTATGAATCAGATTTATCTTACTTTTCTACTAACTGGAGAAAAGAACAACTATTCTTACTTTACATCTTATCTTATGATATCGTATATCTGGATAGATACAAGAACAAATACCATCACATTAGGAAATAACTATTTCTTCTTTATACAAAACATATTATAAAAGAGGAAGGAGTAAAGGGTAAAGGTACAACTTTGTGCAGGCTTAGAAAGAATGACCAATGTGAATATTGTACATATAGCAGGCATGTAACACAGAACTTACCCTTTAACATTACCACATAACATATGCAATATTCATGTCACTCAAAAATCAAACTTGCAGAGTATTTTCATTAGATAGAAAAATAACTCTCACAATGTCCATAGTGTTCCATATAGACAATATTATTTAAGTCCAAGAAAAATCTTTAATTTTTAAAGAAAGAATCACAGAATTTTACCTCAAGTTTTTCATAAAGCATAGATACCTATCTGATAAAAATGGTGCTATCTTATCTAAACTAATTAAAAACTATACCTTTTTCACAGTCTTAATCCAATTTCTAATTTCTGATCCTAGTGGCACCTATAACTTGAATCTTATCATTCTCCATATGACTGGTACGATCAAATTTATTCATCGCATGTTGGCAAACCATCTTTGAAGACTCTCATTCATTTCTTCTCAACTGTTCTTACTCGGTCCAACATCAAATAGCTTGTAACAAGAATTAATGATTCAGTAGCTTTGTAAACACATAATTACCTAAATCGTGATGTGTTTTGGGTTGTGGATTGGGTGTACGAACTAGAAGCAACAGGTTGCCATAAAACTTTGAACTTAAAAACTTAGAAAAATCGCAAACAATCATGCAGAAATTTTTGAATAAGAATACCAGGTAAAAAATTCAATTAAAGATTATTCACTGGTGAGAAATTAATTTACTTTGACCTATCACAATCTTCATGACGAATATTTTCAATAGCGCAAGAACCACAACAGTAACTCAGTTGACATTGCATATACACATGATCTACAATGGTAAGTTGGTAATTTAAGACTAAATGCAATGAACTACAACAACAACAACACACACACACACACACACACAAAAAAAAAAAACGAGAATGCAGTTCTGACCAGCTCATCAACTTCAAAAACTAGAACTCCAGAAAGCTAGGTACCTTTGGTGCAGCCATGAAAGAATGAGCTTTAAGTAGACTGATGTGTACACTAGCATCAATGAGGACGGCATGCAAAGCATCAAAATGTACGGGGCAATAAGAATGCAATCCTAGAAGTGCTTTCGGAGGAATTCGAAATTCATGAACTGCAGCAGAGCAAGTGTCCAGAGAAGACTGCAAGTCAGAGCTGCGAAGATGGTATTACAATCACCTTTTATTCAGAGGATAGTTGAATGGGTGTCACATTCCTTTCACTTGGTGTTTAACAGAAACCAAAAGTTAAGTTTCGTCAACTAACCAATTCTGTAGCACAGGAGCAAACATGAGCTCAAACTTCAAAATAACAGCAGATGTTGATGGAACCTGTAAAATTAATGTCTCATCAGTTCCAACGATTTATACAAAAAACCGTCAAATCTGAAATTCTAGTAGAACATGCCAAGAAGTTGAGATAGATTTTCCCTTTAAAACTGAGGTTACATTGGATTCATGAATTGTCTTTGCAAGATTATAGAAGTGATAGCGTTTCTTTTATTTTTACAACATACATTTTAGCTGTAAACTGCACAAGGTTGACATTCTTTCCCCTTCCTTTGCCATAAATTATGCATTTCTATATAAAGAGGAAGGTAATACTACTAATGTTGATACTCAGCCAGCTTCGTGAGGTGCAACTCATAAGATATAATAACTTCTTTCAATTTCAGGATGCCTATTTGTTTTTATTATCAGTGATTTCTCTTTTCTAACTGGTTCAGGTTAGTTCTAGAAGATCTCCAAAGGCTTTTCAATTTATACAGATCTGAAGACAAACCAAAAAAGAAGTGACTACCTCATTTAGCGTAGCATATAAATTGAATGCAATCATAACTGACAGATATACATCCTGCCTTGCATATTTGATCCGAAAAGGCTGTGTTGAAAAGCTATTTTCTGTATCATCAATCTTCCAAACTCCAATAAAATCTTCAGAGCCCAATTGAGGAGCTGTAGCTCAAAAAAACGATCACTATCTGTTAGCATTTTAATTTGTGTAAATAAAACATCAACAGGAAACAGCAAGCTCATAGAAAGATCAAAAATTTTAATCAATGTAAAATATCTCCTAGCTTGAAAATTAAAACATCCAGATCATGAAAAGAAGTTTAAGAGATTAAAATGCAATAAAAGAATTCACTTAGACTGACCACATTACGAGAAAGTCAAAAGTTCAAATACCATAAAATAGAGCAATGTCTAATTTCGTAAGCCCTAATGGGTTTTGGCAGGAGCACAACACAAAGCAAGTTTGAGTTAACTTAAGATCACAAAATTATTAATCATATTCTATCCTTGTCACGCGATAAATAAACATGTCAGGTTCAAGTTTGCAGTGTTTTTCGAATGCAAGCTTGTCTGTTACAAGATTAACTATTTAAAAATCCTTTCTACTTGACTCGTATATAATATAATAGAATGGTAATATATTTTTCATATTTTAAAAAAGTATTTAGCTATATTTTCCATAATTTAAGAATAGTTTAGCCATATTTTAAAAATATTTCAGAAAATATATTAAATATACTAAGAACATGTTAAATCAGAAACATGATTACTACCTACTTAACCCATTCAATAATCACATCAGGGTTAATATTTGAAATTTGGAATATTAATTAATAAGTTGTATTTTTTATCGGTCTAATTCTATCACTATACCTCTATTTGACACAACCCAAACATGACACGCTAACTCGAACTGTAAACCTTCATATCCTTTTTCTATTGTTGTAGTGAAACTCAAACACCTTTCTAATAATAAGATTTTATCCTAACACAATATCACCCTTGCCAACATCTGTTGAGCAAAACAAAATTAAAGAAAACCCTACAGCACTTCCTACCATCAATCTCCACTATTCCAATGAAATTTCAGGTTTGAATGCCAACTATTACCAACCAAATCCATATAGTTCACTATACATTTATATCTAGTCAAATTATCTTAACTTGATTAAAATTTTGCATCATGATAATTAATGAAAAAATAAATTCTTTGATTTACACACCTAAATAACTATTAATCCACTATGTGACTTAAGACGAAAGCCTTGGAAACTTCCAATTTTGCACAAAACTGTTTACTGGCAACCCATCGTTTTCATTACGAACTTGGAGAAATACTTAGTAAGAATCGTCAACAATAACATTTTACATTCCACAAATACTCGACTGAAAGCTGCAAAGTCACAACATTTTCCTCAATAGTTCAAACTCCAGAAAATATACACAAATATAAGTTAAATTAACAGTACCTTCATATTGAACAACCCGCGCCGGCGTTCCTATAGTAGTGTACTCACTATCTTCCCATCTCATGGTAATTTTAATTTGATACCATCTGCATTTTAGAGCAACCAAGCAAGCTTATGAAATACCAAAAACAGCTTAATATAATTAAAAATAAAAAAGTGAACTTACCCTTGCTGGAAAAGGTCAAGATTATGAAACCTATGAATGTAAATAGCGATTTCATGTACAGCATCTAACGGAATTGAATCTGCTGCTTCTGTTTCTGTTACCGATGTCGGGGGAGAAGGAGGAGGAGGAGGAGGAGTAGGAGACGGCGGCTTAGGGTTTGGTAGGTCAGCATTTAACAAACTCTTTGTTGACCAATTTCTACCAATGAACCATCTTAGTCTCCGAAACATATGTAGTTATATACCGCCTAAATTCGATGATCCCCAAATCTTCGAAGTTCATACCTCAAACAACTCTATCACTCACTCGTATTCAGAAATTAACAAAGAAACCAAAGACTGAAAGCAGGTTTCTATTTCTCTCTCTCATTTCAACATAAATTTTCTTCGTTTGAAAAATTGCGCCTGCAGCTGCAATGATTGCGGCAACAAGCTGGCTTCAGCTAAGCCGAATACTCTGTGAGAAGAAGAGAATTAATGAAAATCAATTTTATTTTGTCATTTTATTGAATTTTTTCGTTCTTCGGTTTTGACAATTCCAGCAGGCTGTCGGATAGGTGACGACACCCGGCCCCGGGTGAGTCAGCCCGTGACTCGTTTTAAATTTTTATCCAAGGGGAAATAACTATACATACACCCCTAACTTTTAATTAAATATTATTTTAACCTTATTAATTTAAATAAAATCTTATTTTCTGTGAATTTAAATAAAAATAAAATTAATTTAATATATTTAAATTAAAAAATATTATAATAACAACGAAAAAAGTACTTAAACTCACAAATTATTAATAAACTGAAGTTGAATGAATGATTATGTTTAAAATGAATGATATTAAAGTGTATGTTTCATTAAAATTGTAAGATTGTGTGTTATTTTTCTTAATTAATCACACTATCAATACATCAATCACCCTATAAAACAATAATTGTTGGGTTCCACTCTAAAATTTCAGTAGGCTAGTTCAGATTCAAATTGTTTGTTGATATTAGGCTTGTTTATTTAATTGGAATCTTTGTTTTGTCGTTATTACTTTTATTATTGTTCTTTTTCTTTTTCTTTTTTCTTTTTTTTAAGAAATGACTTTGATTGAATTTTAAAACTTGACTTTGCTTAATAAGAAACTAAAGTTGCAAAATCACGCTTACCGAAAAATAAAAATTTTAAATATTAAATATTAATAAAAAAAATTTAAGTAAATCTTATTTTAATATTATTAAACACTCTTTTAATTGGATTTTTTATTCTTGTTCTTCTTTTTTATTTTTAAGAAATAACTAATTGAATTTTAAATTTTGACTTTACTTGATAAAATACTGAAGTTTAAAAATCACACTTACCGAAAGATAAAAATAATTAAGTGTTAAATATTAGTAAAAAAATTAAGTAAATCTTATTAAAATACGATAATATTATCAAACACTCCTTTAATATTATTTTTTAAATATAGAGGCGTAACAATTTTAATGAAGTTTTTCTGTCAAATAATTTGAATTTTTTTTTATTTTTTAGCATGTAAGGAGATTTTAAATAGGGTTGATTTTATATATGAAAGATTGTGAAGTTTAATTTTAACCTTTGTGATTACTTATATTCTACTCCTGAGAGTCTCTACTTTCTTTATTTCAATTCGTTTTGCACTTGTTTTTCCCTTTAAAATATGTGTTATTGATTTTAACAATATGTTTGAGATTAGCTAGCTTTTTAATCATAATTAGTATAAAAGTATCATCAATATATCTTCTAATTAACATAAATTTTAAATCAAAAATGTTATTGGAATATAAAATTCTAACAAAAATATATGACAAATATAAATTTTTATGTTTGAAAAAATGCCCATTATCCCCTAATTTTTAGTCTAGCATTCCAACTGTCACGCCCCAACCATGGCAACTCCACATGAACTCCAACAAGAGCTTGATATACACTCCAACCCCATAATATACATACAAAGTATCTATAAAAATATACACTCCAATCCCATAATATACATATAAAGTATCTAAAAAGTATATGTAAGACTGTAAAGTATCAAATTCACACATATAATCCAAAACTTTATTTTAACTATTAACAACTATGCAAATATTTCCTTAGAAGAGATCTTTCTTAATCAAATATATATTCTAATTTATAAATAGTTACATGTGCATAACGTAAAGTAATAACACAAAAGTTTTTCAAATTTTTTCGGTGAATACAAAATGTCTAAAAAGTGAGCCAGGTGTAACGATAATACCTTAATCTTTTAAGTCTTGATGCAAATATCACTACCTAAAGTTTGCTCAATTCTATCTCAGATAATTTGAAACTGAAGTACGAGAGGAGTTGGGCATATTATTGTGTCATACCCCGATTCATGGGTCCCCCTATAACAATCGTCACAGATCTTCAGGGTATACTCAATCACACAAAATACAATCTATAAGCTTGTAAAGCATTCACAACACCTGTTTTTAAAACTCTTCCAAATAAATACAGCCTAACATCAAAACTCCAAATAAATATAAACAAAGTCACAAACACTTTAAATATTTCTATATGCACAAATAAATAAAACATCCATCACAATAAAATCCATTGGAGTCAATCCATCCCAAAATAAGTTTAAATATTTATTACAAATCTGTTTCTCATTCATAAAATGCTTATAAGCAAAAGCAAAGTAAAA
>JAVXUL010000013.1:2272617-2304511 GCA_035590515.1 Trichilia minutiflora | reverse complement strand
AAATTCATCTAAATCGGAGTTCGATAACCTATAATATCGCCAAGAAAACTACGGAGTGCTTGGCAGTGTACTGTCATGTACACTAGATTGTCAACTTATACTACAACAATACACTTAAAACACGGGATATTACAAAA
This sequence comes from Trichilia minutiflora, assembly GCA_035590515.1. NCBI lineage: Eukaryota > Viridiplantae > Streptophyta > Magnoliopsida > Sapindales > Meliaceae > Trichilia > Trichilia minutiflora. Next base: position 2,304,374 of record JAVXUL010000013.1, on the reverse strand, counting down.
ATCATGTAAATATATTATAAACACTTTATTAACATGTTAACAATATATGCATAGAAATCATGATCATATCATAAGCAATATATTTAAAATATGACATCAACGAACCAAAACAATAATTCTCATCCAATTGAGCATATCATCAACTTTCAATACACACACAGATCATATACCATATGATCTGTGTATATGCATATATGCAAATCTAAACATTTTCCAACACATTGGAAAATCATGTAAATATATCATAAACACTTTATTAACATGTTAACAATATATTCATATAAATCATGATCATATCATAATTAATATATTTAAAACATGACATCAACCAACCAAAACAATAATTCTCATCCAATTGAGCATATCATCAACTTCCAACACACAGAGAGATCATATACCATATGATCATATATGGTTTTGGTACCACTTTGGAAGAGTTTTCTAAGAAGGAAAACATGACCGTAAATCCAATCAAGCATATATCAAAATTTTTAAAAATTTTAACAACATTAAAACAAACATATACACATATATATGATCAAATTAAAGCTAAGGTAAAACAAATATAACTCTCCTTGGACAAATCAGGTAGCTAACCATTTTTAGTTGCCTCCAAGCATATTCACACGCTAATTTGTTGATGATAGTTCTAGTTTAATGATTTGTAGGCTAATTTAGGTGGTAAACCTTTTGTTTTAAACTTAACTAAGTTTAAAATCAATTTTCTACACTTCGAAAACTGTTTTGCAAAATTAAAGATGAAGAAACATAAAGAAATTGGTTCTCTTTTATTTCTATTGGTGTAGTATGCTCTAAAAACTATTCGTGTCGTCAGTTTCATGATATTTTTTAATATATCATTGTATATATATGTATTGTACATGTATATCAATAAAGAAATTGTTTTTGTTTATATATGTATGCTACTTTTTCTTTCTATCATACTAATGAATTAAGTACATAGATAAATATATTGATAATTGAATTATCTAAATTATTCCCTTCATACGCAATATCGACTGGGCATCGATTGTAGGAAATCTATGGCCTAGTGATATGTAAAAATTTAAATTTCTAAGTATTTAATACCTAGAATTACATATATCAATATATACATAAACTAAGGTTAGGGTTTTAATTTTTCTTAACCTTTATCAAGCTTGAATTTGATGAATTTAGGCTTAAATACATGTAGTCTCTTTAGTCTACATCATCCAAGTATGTAGAAAGCTTGAATAAACAATTTTCTTCATGGAAAATGAAAGAAAACATAAATTTTTCCAACCATCTCCCATTTTGGTCGAATTTTCAAGGTTGAAAAAGATAATTTTCTTCATTTATTTTATGTTTTTGAAAGATAATTGTTATAAAAGATGGTCAATCAAATTGACAAATTTGGACCAATTACCAATTGCCAAAATAAAGCATATTTAACTTTAAAAATGAAAGAAAAAGAAATCATTATCCATTTCCTTAACCATTAAGAAAATGACAATAATTTAATAATTAATAAATATAATTATTTAGAAAACCAAATATAACAATTATCAAATGGTCCTTAAACAATTCTCAATATGAAAAATCCATAATATTTATGAAATTATCAAATTATCCTTAGTCTTTTATTTATTTCTTTAACCATTAAAGAACTAAATAATTAATAATATTAATTAACAAATTAATTAATATTATATTTTTATGAATTTTCAAAATTCATATTAATGGTACAATTATCTATTTGACCTTAAGCAATTATTCATTTCCTTAACAATTAAGAAAATAATTATTAATTTAAATTGATTTAATATTTTCACAAATCAATGATAACAATTTTCAATAGGCTCATGGTTCATTGTCAAAGTGATAACCAAGTATATTAACTTACCATAAATTATAAATATACTTCTTTATCATAATTTTTTAATACTTTAAGGAATTATTTATATATATTTATATTATTCGGCCTTTAATTATTCTCGATGGTGCTAGCTTCCGTTTTAAATAATTTTCTCTCTCGAAAGTAGCTTCCTGATGCATAAGAATTTTGGTGTGACTATGAAGGTTCATAGTGAATTAGCCGTAAGTTATTCTTAAATAATTTGGAACTCAACAACTATGGTAGGTATCTAGTAATATGCCATAGTCCATAATTCATAATAAAGTAATTCTTCATCAAGCCTTACTTGATTATACGTATTATATGGGTAACGTCCCTCTGTTGTCATATCCTAATCAAATTAGGATTCATGAAATGTCAATATCCTAAATGTGATCTTTTACAAATTGTCGATCATTATATCCTGAGCCATGAACTTGTTCGTATGGCTTTTATTTAGCTCCAATCAAAGACTTAACTTCAGACATTTATCGACACTTGTATAGAAACTCTAACTGATACAGAATCAACAGAACTCTCAATCCCATTGTACTAGCCAACAGATCTCATCTTGATCATCAATCAAACTCCTATATGAATAACATATAACCAAATCAATTTCTTATATAAGAGGTGGGTAGTCCTATACTTATACACCAATGAACTATATGCATCCATACAAAGTCCGATTCAGATGTCTCAGGTTAAAGGACTACATTATACAATAGTATAATCAATCGATAAATCATTGACTACATGTATATCATGTGATTCATTGATAATTGGTTGTGTTCGATAAATAGTTCGTAAATTATAAATCCATACTAATGCTCTTTTGATAATACATATATTGTCAGCCTACTTATATCAACCCATGATATCCTTAAACGCATTCAGTATGCCTACTTTGTGGTATTGATGCCTAGTTAAACCACTTAAGTAGAAAATAAGTTTGATAATTCTAGTTAATAATTAATAATTATCTGGACAATTCACACATATACTTTATTGTCTAATATGATAAAATAAAGAAAGCAACCTATATGTGTGAATAAAAATCATTTCTTTCAATTATTATTAAAATAATAATCCCAAAAATCGATGACACGAATGGTTTCTAAGGCATATACTAATAATCTCCTACTTGTACTAAAGCCATTTGTTTGGTATCATATATCCGTCTTTACAAGATGTTAGTCTAGTTGCTTTAATGTCATTACCTTAGTTAGTGGGTCAGCAACAAAGTTTGTTGATTTTGTTTTCTTTATCAATATCTCTCTAGTACCAATGATTTCTTTCAAATGTGATATATTCACGGAATATCTTTAAGTCTTTTGGTGTACATTTGGTTCCATTGCCTATGCAATAATACTAATATTATCACAAAGTATGGTTATTAGATAACCTTTATTGGGATCCATATCTGGTTTAAATTCAAATTCGTAGATCCAAATAGCCTCTTTTGTAGTTTTAAAATAGTAATATATTCAGCATCTATCATCCACATCTTACTCGAAGCCAGATTCTGAGTATTCTAAAATGCATAATATTTGACATCCACGACTCAGAATTAAATCCTTAATACTTCTTAAATATTTAAGGATTATATTAACAATTAACCTATATATATATATCCTTGGCATTACCTGATATCTACGTATAACACTTACTGTATTAAATATATTAGTCTTTGTAAATAGAATTGCGAACATTACCTATAGCTAAAGTATAAGGTACACTACGTATCCGCTGCACCTCTTTCACGATCTTATGATTAAAATCTTCAGAAAGATAAAGACTAAAATAGAAGGGCATAAGAATTCTCTTAGAATTCCCTATGTCAAACCACTTTAACATCTTAACTATGTACAATATTTTTAAGATAATCATATTATCCTATTCAATCTATCTCTATAGATTTAAATACCAAGGATACACATCATTTTCCCTAGATTTTAGAGTAAGAAGTTTTTGGATAAGTAGATATAACCTCAGTCATTATACTAAATTTATTTCCATTAATAATATGTTATATATTTATTAAATTGAAAACTATATAGTATAATCAATTATCCTTTGATAAACACAAGGCTCATTTGGGTTTTGTAAATACCAAATAATTTGATCACAGTATCAAATCAATTATTTTAGTTCTGAGAAGCTTGCTTTAATCTATAAGTGGATCAATGCAACTTGTATACCTTATTTTTATCTGTAGTGGTTATCTATCCATAGGTTATTTACTTCAAAACTTTTCTCAAAATCTTGTTGAGAAACTATTTTTTAACATTCAACTGCCAGATCTCTAAATTATGGTATGCAATAATGACTAACTAAATTTGAATGAATATATTCATGGCTACAAATAAATAGGTTTCTCCATAATAAAACTATTGTTTTTGAGTATTCCCTTTCGTTACGAGCCATATTTTATAGGTCTAAACCTTTTCATCCGTTTTCTTTTAGCTAATATCCTGATTCTCTGTCCAAGATTGTTTCTTATAATTTCTAGAATTATCAATATGATTTACTTCTCCTACTAAGCACGAACAGAAATTTTGTTTATGAAAAAGTCTTTATAACACTGAAATTGCGATACACTATAAAATTTTGAGTTATAATTTTTCTAAACTTTACTCATAAAATACATCTTTATCAATTTTATCGGTTTAAGCTTTTAAGGACTTTTCTTTAAACTCAATAATTTTCCTTTTCTAGTTTTCATCCAGCTTATCAATGTCAACAAATTTAGTATAAGGTAGATAACCATGTATTATCATATAATTATTTCGAGGGTTTTATCTATTCTATATCATATACAAAATATTTGAATTGATTTTGATGGGAGTTTATGCATAATCTATGTATAACAAATATATGTTAAATCTAAATATTTATAAAAAATTATACCATATCTAATAAAGTACGATTTTTTCTTTATCGTATATCATACAATTAAAGTGCACAAAAACTAACTAACTATAACACTGTTCTATTACTATTTAAGAATTCTATCAAACTGTACTCAAGTTTTCTATTAATACTCTTTCCAATTTGTTTTATATTTCATACTTGAATTCTTTGAATCTTTCAAAAGAATTCAAGTTTATATTTCATTAAATACATTTACCAATACCATGATAATTCATCGATAAATATTACAAAGTACTTAAAATCTAACTCACGTTTAGGTACAGAATGGTCGATCTATATACATCTGAATGTATGAGTTCTAATAATTTCTTAGCTCTCTCACTTTTACTCTTAAAAGGAGATTTGAGTTATTATTAAATCCTTATAACAATAATGGGTTTTATTCAATAACATTTATTCAATTTAAGAAATTTTAAAACCTTTTAAATCTTCATAAGACTATCAGGTATAGAGGATAATTCCTCTTCTAATGTTCTTTATTATCACAGAGAAAATATTTTTCTTTATCATGACTTTTTGGTCTTAGTAGGAACTTTCATAAAGTTCATTCTTTTATTAGTAGGTTCAACTTTTGGACTTTTAGTTTTTGCTTCTTTGACCTTTTTTTAACCTTACTAGCTGAGGTCAAATGGATATTTACTTTTCTCTATCCTTAATTATTCTAATAATAGAACTCTTGAAACTAACCACGTAACTCAAGAAGAAGTCTCTTGATTCTATTCAAGTCATAAGAGGTTATAAACAATTTATAACATCGAGGGAGGCACTAAAGAATCAAATTGACCTTGAGGTAGTTCAACATAACCACACTCTAAATATGCAATCACTTGATGATATTGTTCATCTTTATGACATAATCATCATGGAACATTCCCAACTTTAGTCTTATACTAAAGATGGAAGCACATAACATATAATCGATGAATTGAGAATTGTTATATTCTTTTACAACACTTGTAAATTTAAGAGATCTGTAATAAGCAGTTGAAACATTCTCATGCTTTATTTACAGCTCTCAATTTATTAAGATTAATAATTAACCTTAATCGATCAATTCTTGTTATACCTTTTATTTAATACTAGATGCTTCTTAAAAGAAGCATTATTATCAAGACAAAGTCAATTGTCTAAAATCAAGAACAATTGTTATCTAATATACCAAGGAGAATATTGTTAATAATTTCATTTATTTTTACATTATATATCTATGAGAGGGATTAAAGAGAAGCAGAAAACTTTTGTTAGTGATATGCTTTTAATAAATCAAATAATTTGACTTATTCAATTTTAACAATTTAAAATTATGACACTCAAATATTTTGAGAGTTATATAAGTGAAATTAGCTCCCACTATTTAATTTGAATCCTACACTCCCTAAGTTAAGATCTAAAAGTTTCATCGGAATTTTAATATTAATGATTTGATTCATATTCTTTTCCCTAGCTTTGGATGTCCACATAATAGAAATCTTAGCACCTTAGGCTAGTTAAATCCGAACCATTGTGCTTTTAAAGATGTTATTCTTATCCTAATCTTGCATAATATAAATCTTGTTCAAGATGAAAATATGTATCCAAGAACTAGATAACTGAATTCAATTCCATAAATCCAATACCCCTCACATAATATAAATCTTGGGATATCAAAGTTTATGTCAAAAAATTCATTGTTATCCCACCAGTGGGAGGCAAGGATTTAATACTTTTATCGAGAGAGTCATTCTGCATGTTAACATTATATATGTCAAACACATGTTTAACATACAAAATTTTAAAAGAGTATTTTTTAGGAAAACAAATAACTATTAAATAATTTAATATTTATCAAAATTTTCCATATCACTAATATACACATATGTATATTTATTGCTTCATATATTTTGCATGTTGTTAACAATTCCCTAATTGTTAACCCACATATACCAGTTATACATGTAATTTGCTTGTATTTTTATTATGTTTGTTATACAATAATTTATTAAGTAATGTTTGAGTTGATTTTTCTTGTCCTACAAGAATGGTTTGTTTGTGTAATTTTATTAGGTAATTAGTTAAACTAAAAATCTTATTTTACTTGTTTGAGTGTTTTTTTTAACTGGATAAACAATATTAATTGATCAAACTTAATCCAACTAATCACTCATCAAGTTAACTTATTATATTGACATGATTAACATGACAAATTAATTTTATTAGCAACTATTACTAATATAATCTAACAAATCTAATTTGTCTACAACCTTGCCTAATGTTTTGTTTCTATTTATATCCATTTCTACACATATTTGTATAGCTAAAACTACATTAACATGTAATAAAGCACATACAAATAATGTGTAACATTTGCATATATATATACATAAAAATGTATGCATACAATTAGTCAATTGATAATCAATTAAATATATATCACATATATATATTTATTGTCATGTCCCGACCCTAGTCGACCACGTGGCAATTGCTGTGAATCCCAGAAATATATCCTATCACTTAGAATGCACTTCTAAAATTCCATGTCATTAGTACCTGTTTTCAAACTCATTTTCAAAAATAAAACAAAAATAATATTGAATGGAAGATTTTCAAACATACATGTATCACATATGTATTTCCTTAAAATACATTACAAAATATTCCTAGCCAAGCCAAATACATCAAATCATTTTATTATAAATGTTTTTAGATTCAGTGGACCATAATGTAAAATCCTGACTCAAGTACCTAAAAACTGTAATGAAGTCTCGCTTTAGCTATGTTATACCGCGCTCGACTACACTAACTTGAAATGAGAAGTGAGGGGTGAGTATTTAGAAAAATACTCAGTAAGTAGACAAATAACACAATAAAATCAGAGGCCAAACACTGATTATAGAAAACCATCGTAATCATGTAAATCAAGTACAGTGAAATATGACATTATACACATGTCCAAAAAACCAATGTAATATAAAATCTGTATACCCCCTTGATCTATAGGATCTTATCCACTCCCTTAAAGTTGTATGGCTAATCCGCAACCCTGGTTGGGGATGTGTTTTAATGTATAATATCCCTCGGTCTATAAGATCCCATCCACTCCCTCATGAGTTGTATAACTGATCTACAACCCTGGTTAGGATACAGTATAAGGCTAGCATACTTTAACCTGGACATGTGGATTCCACCTATTCCTCTTGGACCGTATGGTCAATCTACATTCTGGGGTCTATTGGATTCCACCCCCTTCATAGGAGCTCTATGGACAATCCTCACCCATAGATAATCAATAACATAGCACACTAAATCATAAATCAACCATAATGGCCCATCAAAGCAAATCGAGTATCAGGCGGCACATAAGGCCAACACTCATCAGTGGCTCACAAGGCCAAAACATAAAACAAGTATGGTGCCTCGGCCATTTCACTCAATTATGCCACATTCATATATATAAATATAAAATGGCCTCCGGCCTCAAAATCACAATATCATCAAGCATAAACACAATAGGCCTCCGGCCTCATATTCATGGCAATCTAGGTTTTAAAACAAATCTATCTTTATCACAAACAAGAGGCTATCCCGGCCACCACACAACATACATCTAATGCCTCCTTATTTCAGTTATGTATCCACATACATACATACGTGTATATATATATATATTCACATTCTATCATCTCTAGAATTATATTCATTTAAAAATAACAATAATACTAGTGAAGGGAAATAAACGTGTCCACTCACAATCTTGGGGTGGGAAACCACCCTCTCGGTATCCTCCTCGTGACAGAGATCCTCCTGTCTCGGCTATTGCTCTTGGATATAAATACAAACACAGATTCATGATCTGACTAAATGTGGGTGCATGATGCAATGCATGCTCATGTAACTCTCGCACTCTTCTCTCTCTCTACCCTTTCTCTCTCTAAATATACTGTCCTTTATAACCCCGCTTCTTTAACTCGTCTTTCTTATCAATTTCAACACCATTAGCCACCAAATTGCTCTAATCTATCGATACCAATGACAAAGTAGAAAAACCCCAATTTCTAGGATTTCATAAACAGTAACCCTAAAACCTATTCTTGTGATTTATGTACAATGAAGGCTTAAAATAGAGTAACGAGCTTAGGGATGAACTTACCCAAGATGGTAAAAGTGTTATGAGTCCCTCTTTGTTCGATTCTCTTGCTCAGCTACTGTTCACCGTCATCCTTTCTTCGTGATTCCTCGTGAACCATCGAGTGAAACTCTAATCAAGGGAGGTTTCTGAGTTATGGTGTTGATTATCAGTTTATAGGAAGTGAAATGACGGAGTTTGGTGAAGGAATGATTGAGATCAGTTTTGAGAGTTGAAAGTGAATGGTTCTGTCAAAAATGGAGAGAGAGAAATCAAAAATTTGAAATAGGGAAGACGATCCCCCTTCCCTGGGTAAATAGGCTGTGAAATCGACTAAAGGTGTCGATACCTTTCAAAATATATCGATACGTTTCCCCCAACGTATTGATACGTTGGCTATTTACTATTTATAAGCCTACAATATATTGATACCTTTAGCTTTATGCTGCAACGTATCAATACATTTGGCACAGTTTGCTGTTCATCATACTTTCAAGGTGTCGATACCCTTCATTAAAGGTATCGATACCTTTGGTCCTAAATAGTAAACATATCGATACCTTTTCCCAAAGGTATTGATACCTTGTCTCTAGTTCTCCCTCTGAGGACTGCTACTTCAAATGGACATAACTTTTGACTTGGATATCATCACAGAACCTATAATCAATGGAAAGCTCTCTCCGAGCTCTACAAAAATGACATTCTCAAATGAAGATGATTTTGGGGTCAAAAATTCAGTTCTTTCTCATAAGCTCACATCCAACACCATAATCTTACTCAAAACACATTCTTCAAGTTTTATACCCTCTTGTGCATAATCTAAACACGATGACATGCACAGAAACTCTTGAGGAATTTACTATTATGCCCATAATGCTAAGGGACGGGTTTCACATTTATACATACCTTTAATCATATTAAATACAAAACAAAAATATTATGGCAATTTAATATGCATTCAAACAATTTAAATACGTAAATTATACAACTGATATTGCATTAAAAAGCAAAACTATTATATTCATCATATGAATTTTATAAATCAATAGTTATTAATAATACTCAAACAAACACTTTATTATGGTGAAAATATATACATAAAACTTTTTTATGCATTTTATTTATTTTTCACTCATAATAAATTATATACAAATCCAATTGTATAATTAAAATTTTCAATTGCATCAATATTTGGCTCATTTTCACATTTAAACAATTTAAATATGTTTAAGAAATTTATGAAAACTAAGTTTTTTTCATAATCCCTCATTTGCCAAATATTTGGTCAAATAAACTAATACAAATCTTTTTTGTTAAATCTTTGATTTTTCAATTAAGAAATTAGTATCAATTATCTATTCATATATTATTCCAAATAATACCAATTTTGTCCAATTAAATTAAACACATTTTAATTAATTAATATAGATAGATAGATAGATAGATCAATATATACCTATATTATCATTTGGATAATTTTATTTATCAATATTTTGTAAGTTTCTAGCATGCTTAGTGCCCTAAAACTCAAATGTATTTTCATCAAATAAAAATCATTTTTATTTTTCATAATTTCTGTATTTATATTTTTCTATTTAATTAATAATTAATTAAATAAAAATACATGAAAAATATGGTGCCAAATATGTGGTTTAGATAGAACCACATCTCATACAAATCCACCCTTAATTGCTAACTTAAGTGTAAGGCCAAGATTGTATCACTAGTCAAGTTCTCATTTGCTAAGATGAAAACTTAATACATATCACTTATATCATACATAAGCTTAAGTTAGCCAATTAAATTGTCTTAGTTTAATATATTAAATTGGTGCATAATCAAATTAGAGAATTTTAAAGTTAACTTATTATAACACCTTGTCTAAGTCTGCCAATAATATTATCTGCTTTAACCCAATCCTTGGAGCCTCATGATTTTGTTCTTAGTAATGGGTTATCCTGAGAACTTCTCAAGAGGTCACCCATCTTAGTATTGCTCTCTTCCAAGCACGCTTAACTACGTAGTTTTTTTAAGTTAAACTACTATCCATCCCAAAAGACCTTGTTGACAACTTGGTTCCAACTCTACATATATAGTCCAATAACTTTCTCTCTTATTTTGATGTGGGATTCGTTCATCCCTGCCATCCTAGAAGCCTGTCAGAAGTCGCTCCTTACTCAGACACCCTCGTCCCAATGCCACTTCTCGCTCTCATCAGATCAGGATGTTATAGGCCCACTAGCTTCCGCCTGATTCGTCCTCGAACTACCACCATCGTACTGGAGGAGCGTTGGCTCTGATACCAATTATAACACCTAATCCAAGTCTGTCAATAATATTATCTGCTTTAGCCCAAACCCTTAGGGCCTCACAGTTTTGTTTTTGATAATAGATTATCTTAAGAACATCCTAAGAGGTCACCTATCTTGGTACTGCTCTTGTCCAAGCACGCTTAACTGCATAGTTCTTGGAGTTAAACTATCACCATCCCAAAGGCTTTCTTGATAACTTGGTGACAAATCTACATTTCGATATGGGATTCAATTCATCCCTACCATCCTAGAAGTCTGCCAAAAGTCGCTCCTTACTCAGGCACCCTCACCCCAGTGCCACTTTTCGCCCTCATCGGACCGGGATGTTACACTTATAATAAGACTCTATATGTTCACTGTATAGTTGACAATAGACGATATGATCAAATTAAACTCTTTAATTCCTTTCATATCTCGAATTAAACTTTTTAATTCTATTTAATTAATCTTCACAAGATTAATTAAATATGTCTATAGATCAACATTAACACCTAGCTATGTAATAATACAGCCCCCGAATTACAATGAAGTACAAAGCTTCAAGAGTAAACCTTTCCATCATCAGCTACTGTATAATTTAATCCTTTCATCACATAATGCTTCGATTGGATCAGGGGTATGCTATAATCGTCAAATCCTTTTAGATCCAATGCTATGTATAATAAATAACAGATTATGACTCTATTGTATGTTACCATTAAAAGCATTTAATGATTAATTGAACATTTATCGTGTCAGTTGTGTAAGTGATCTTTAGACTTCACAACAATATGATGCATTTGAAGGATAGATCGTTGTGAAATTGAAAGATTATCACTCAATTTGGTTGTACAGAAGAAAAAAAATGAAATATGATCATGAAAAGAAAAGAACACTAATATTTCTTGTTGATAAAATAAATCGCCACAAAAAAGAAATATCAGTTTGATTCGTCACACTCTAAGAAAGAAAGGAGCTTGAGTGATAAAAATCAAGTTTTAACTCGCCATTAAACATAAACTTTGTTTAGATAAAAGTTTGGATAAAAATAAAAGAATGCTTTACAGTACTTTCAATAACCAGTTCTTTCCTTCTCTTACTGTTCATGTCCATATAGTAGCAACCAAAGCATAAACCAATTATTCTAAAAGGAAACAAATCAAAGCTAAAACAAAAAGAAAACTAATTAATCACTAATTAAGTTAACCTCCATCAATGTAATTAGTATCTTATTTGCCCCTTTTTTTTCAACCATCTCCTCCATACCAAGTTTGGATATTTTACCCCAATTTAGGCATAAATCAAGTTAATTTCAATGATCACATTCAACCCTCAATTCTGCTTTGGATAATGTTAATTAATTTTTGAGACTTCATATGAGTTTGCCATTGGAGTCTAGTTCAAAGGCCCAGGCACATCATTCAACAATATTTACTCCCCTAAGCCCATTATACAGTCTAAGACCTTCTTTTATGACACTTAGTAAGAACCTCTAGGTCACATCAGCATCTAAGGTCACGTGTTTTGAGAAAACATCTTGGATTATTCACAAAAGACGTATCCAAGACATACTTTTGTGTCTTCTATTCGAGGCCTCTTATTCTCTTCCAAGAGTTAACTATACTTTTTACGAATCTATGTAAGGACCTTAATATGTCGTCGAGACCTATGGTTGTTCAATATTGGTCATTCTGACCTCATGATCAATCTAAAATGTTCACTTATATAAGTCATCAAGTACCATCTTCATGATATTCATATCCCGTGTTTTACATAACAAACTTTTAAGAAGAGTCAATAAAAGGAGAATATGTATTTACGATTATGATTGTAAATAATTAAAAGGTAATAGATTCTGGAAATAAAGAGGACAAAGTCATTCCTTTGCTGGTAACGAATATTCTCACTCTACACACACCTTTCTTGTAACTTTTCTCTCACTTAATTTTCTCCTTCGAGCTCTTTCAAATTCTCTCAAAAAACACTAAATAAAAACCTTTACTAACTTAAGTATCAGACAGTTTTCGTCGAAAAATCGGCTTTATTCCTGGGAGTTTTCTGTGTTTTATAGATAAGAGACACCGTGAGCAAAGAAGAAGAAGAGACCGGTGTACGAGGGTAAAGGAGTTAATTTCTTGCATCAACACGTTTAAAATTTCATTGACGGATGTTTTATATGGGTACATTTTCTTCAAATTTGTGATTAGTATTGGAGTGTTTTTTCGAATTCGTAATTGGGCTTTAGATCTTATCGCATTTGGTTAAGTTTTGTTGCTGAGTTGTTTTGTATTTCTGTATGAAGTCAATCAAGTTTTTGAGTAGCTTTAACTGTATATTTTGCACAAAAATTTGAATTTCTTATTTGTTTTTGTTGTTATGAATATAATTAAATGTAGCATTTTCCATCGAACAGTGCCAACAAAATGTGCACATATATATAATGAGTTAGCATGAAATTAAATTGTTATTATTTTTCTTTTCAGATATAAGCTCTAGTAACAGTGACGATAACATTACAGACTCAGTCTACTAATGAAAATTAGAATGAATTCTATCAGTTGGTTGCTCCAGGATGTGTATCACCTGTCTCTGAATGGCTTTAAGTATATTGATAAAGAATCTTGTAGGACTTTATTTTATACCTGGTATGAGTGGATAATAGATGTTTTAAATGGCCACGGAGACTAGTGTCAACAACAATTTACGAAGGAAAAACTTGTGTTTAATAAATTGTTGGCAACCCTCATTAGTAATAAGGTTAGATATTCCGTTAGAAGAGGCATTAGCTGTGTTTCTCATCACTTTAGGTTATGGAGAGAGTAATAGAATGTTACAGGAAAGACTTCAAGACGCAGGTGATACCGTGTTTAGATGGTTTGGAGTTGTATTAGACAGGCAAGTACCATGCATCAGTACAAAAGGTATCACTACACAATGTTATGGCCGTATGTGATTTTACCATGTATTTTACATTTTGCATGGCCACGATAGGAAGGTCTGCTCATGATGCTCGCATATTGTTGGAGGCATTAAGAAGATGAAATTTGAATTTTTCTCATTTGTCTAGAGGTTGATAAATTATTGTATTAATTTTGAGTTCAAAAAAATTTAATTATTTTATTTATTCTTTTTTTTTTCACTTTCAGGTAAATACTATTTAATCGATGCAGAGTTAAGATACAAGTTCAAGGTTATTTGGATTCTTATAAAAGTGAATGATATCATCTTCTTGATTTTCGACGTAAACGAGGACTAAAAAAAACATTTAACCGTAAATATTCTTTCTTAAAATATACAATTAAGAGAACATTTGAAGTTTGGAAAAATAAATAAAAAATATTACGTAACGTGCATACTTTTTCTTTGAAAGGAAAAGTATAAATTGTTATTGCTTAATAACTCTACATAACTTTATTAGCGTTCAGTCGGTACAAGATTTAGAATTCAAACTTTGATGACGATGATGACTTGTTTCTTACATATTTGATGAGGGAATCAGCATACAACTGGAGATTATTCAAGAAGAGAGTTCATATAATATTAGGGACAGAGACGAGGAACTTGAAAGGAGTTGCCAGTCGTTTAATCTATTATGTAATATGAATATATCTTGTGTTGTAGAGATATATTATTTTATTTTTTTGGATTATTAAACATCTAATTATTTTTATTTTATATATTTATACATATAAATATCACTCTAAACAAATGTTTTTATTTTATTATAAATATAAAGTACATTAATAGTACTTTAAATAAATATTTTTTATTATAATTATATTTAATTTAAATAATAATTAATATAAAATATAAATAATATCTATTTTGGTAATTTAATTTACGAAAGCGCTTTTTATAAAATTATTTTCAAACACCTATTTTAAAACTTAAATCAAGATATAAGCACTTCTTATACTTTCTAAAAAATTGCTAAAATAAAAATGCTAAACAATATAAGCACTAAAACACTTTCTTGTTTTTTTTTGTTTTTTTTTTGGCGATCCAAACTGACTATTACCATAAAATTGGATGAAAACCTCATCATTGTCATCAAATGTAGATGACAATGTAATCGGTACTCTATAATTATGTCATTCAAATCCACATAATCAAATTATCTCTCATCAAATAAATTATCCTTAGAGAAATAAGGCCGATCTTTCTAATCGTAATCCAAGTAAAAATACAGGTGATTGTTATGCTGCTTCCCTAGTGCAACGATAATGCAAAAAGTAACGCCCACAAATACATTGCCAGGTGGCAACTCCAAAGTTATGGACACATCAATATACAACTACATAATATAATTTAGAATCGGATGGATACAAATAAATCAGGTTTCCTTCCTACACAGCAGCGTATGAGGGGAGCCCATCCTGTCCTCTGACATTTTTTTCCTGTTTTAATAGTCACGCACGCTACTCGAGAAAATTCACCGTAAATTTTGCTAGAGATGAATAGATTTACATATGCATTTTCAGTTTTGATAAAAAGGAGAATGACACTAATCAAATATGGTATAGGCTTTGAATACTAAAGTCCAACCACTTTTAACTTAGTGATCCATACCACCTGATGTTTGATATACTAACAATTACCCCTTGAGTCTAATAGACAGATGAGAAGTTTGTAAAATAAGTTAAGTTACAATAATAATTCATCCTTCAAAGTCCTAAAATCAAGACAGACTGACTATTTCAAACAAATTTCTGCCACTGCAACTGACGGCAGATTTGATTGAAGAAATATTTGTCGAAAAAGTAAAGATGTATATTCTCTCTCTGCTTGATTTTATGAAAACTAAGGAAAATCCTCAAATCCCATTGCAAAATATTTTCAGAAGAAACAATTTTCATCATCGTTATCAACAAAGGGAAAAAAAGGAAAATTACTGAACAAAGAATAGAAATTGTTAGATGATATTAAATTATTCTTTCTAACAAATTGAAAACCCTAATCTCCACCAACATTTTTCTTGTTTTTTTCATTTTCTCTCCCATCCAAATGCACGCATAAAAAATTAAAAATTAAAAAAAAAAAAAGGACAAAGAAAAGAGTAATAAGAACAAAAGAACTGCACTCAATGCTTTGATTTTTGAGAGACAAAATTGGAAGAATTATATTAAGCTTTTCTTTCTAACAAAACAGAAAACCCAAAATACATTAAAACACACGTCCTCACCATTTTCTTTCTCCTTTTCCCTATTCTCTCCATCAAAACACACATAATAAAAATACATTAAAGAAAAAAAGAAGCAAGGAAAAAGAGCCAGCTCTCAATGTTTTGATTTTGGAGTGTCAAATCAAATCCAAATTGGAAGACGTATATATTAAGCTATCCACACTAACAACACAGAATACCCAAATCACTTTCACCATTTTCACTTTATTTTTCCCCATTTTCTCTCCACTAACAACTGCACTTATTTTTGGCAATCCAATCTTCTTTCTATGGGATTTTACCGTTTAACTCTCTTTCTATTAACAAATTATTAACGTCTATTACACTCAAGGGCTAGGTCTCGGTATCTCAAGCACCACGGGGTATCTGTCAAAAGTTGAAAGTTGTAGGACTGAAGTGTTCAAAACCCAAACCAACAGGGGTGAATCATTCTCTCTATGATAAAATTTATATAAGTTCAGTGCATCTACTACTCTAAAATTCCCACCCAAACTGCTCCCAAAGACTGGCTTTGGCCACTGAGGGAAAATTAATCCAGATAAATTTTTCCTAGTTTTCCCACCTTTCTATTATAACTTTTTTGCTACAGCCTCAAAGCAGACCACATAAGCCATCCTACATTCTTAAGTCTTATATTTAATGACGGATAAAACCCCTCTCATTTATTTACCAGTGCAAGGAATGCACTCTCCGGAGAACATGAGGTGGGCTTCTCTTCTCAATAACTGGAATGAGATTCTCCATGAGCTGCATATAATATGAACCACAGGAGAGAGTTAGATCAATAACTAGCAGCCTCTTTAAAGAAATGGATTTTGTGGGTGTATTGTCCTGAGGATGAGGAGCAACATCAAGTTGACCATAACCATATCTTTTGACTAGGTTTACTTTTTCAATAAAGAAGTTATTATCTTTTGACTAGGTTCCCAATTGATATTTGAAAGAAAAAGATCTTGCAAACAAAGATAGTGGTATAAGAGAAAAGGCAATTCAAAAAGGCAAGAAGACAATATAAAGCAACTTATTTGTCTTTCCAGATGCCCCTCTTGAAGAAACTAAACATCATGACTCGAAAAAGTAATTGGCTCTGAATAAAGGCACTCTCTCTCTCTCTCTCTCACATTAACTCATAATTGCATGTGCATCCAGAACCTTTAGTAATCTTTTAACAATTATAGATTCATTATAACCTCTTAAAAATTACTTTTGTTCAGTGCATATAATATATCAAATTGGTACATGCACAAGAAAGATAAATATAGAACTACACAATACACACCTGCTTAAACCTCTCCTTGTTCCGCTCAGCCTGCAAATTAGAAACATCAATTTGTAAAAATCTTTTAAACCATTTAAACAATTTTAGTGTAATAATATATGGAACAATTCAATTTGAAATAAATGGTTACACTTTATACAACATTTAATTCCAAGAGAAACTTGCTCATTGAGGATACAAGGCTCAGAATTTAAAGAAATTTTATAGGATCAAATTAGTGCATGATAAGCTAGAGAAAGAAGGAAAAAATAGAAGAAATTGGAAGAGAGACTAAAGAAGATAACTGCTAATGTCTGCTCATCTGATTATAAAAATAGACATTAGTGCAGTTAGAGCAGAAGGCAGATGCTAAACATTATACTTATAAAATACAATTAATAAATTTCTAAATGAGCAATCATCTAAATATATAAAGCTTATAAGCAGAATCGTATATAAGCTATTCAATTTTCTCTCCACAAAGCACCATAGAGACTAAATATATCCTATTGTTTAACAGCCATTTTCTCAGAAAGAGGGGCATGTATATTCGCTGCCTTTACTGTCAAGCAAACAAAAATCATATGCTAGATATTGAATTGAACCCAGGAAGGTGTTAGAGAATCAATCATTCACAATAAGCAGGGACAGATCTTAATTGGAGCTAGCCCTGACTCCCAAGGAAAAAAAAAAAATCCCCGTTAAATGTAGGCTGGCTCAATGATAATGATGATGATGATGATGATGATAATGATAACAACTCTATTCAGTCCCTGATTTTATCATATCAAACCCTGATTTCAAGTCTAACTAATCAAAACTTAAATCATAATGAAAATTTCAAAAAATTGAGGTGCAAAATTAAATAGCATCTGACAAAGATTTCAGCTTATAACAAACATATCATAGCTAGCCTGTCACTAAGTTTTCACTAAAAATATACATTAACAAACTAAATTATTCATCTTATTTTCCTTTGCCACATCGATAATTTTTTATTGGTTAGGCAGGTTATGTTATTTACATGGATTGTAGTAGAAGTTAAAAGGCAATGATATACAATTATGAAAAAATGCAAAACAATATTTCCACGTAATACATTTCTGTGAACAATCTACATTAGTAATTCATGGTACTCTCATTTTCTCCAAATAGCCTTATAAGTTTCTCAATAAGCGAAAAGTACTGATGATACTCTTAAAAAAGTATTGATACAATCTTTCAAAATAAAGCAAGCGCATCGATACCTATCAATCGCAGACGTTGAAAGCACCAATACCATCTTCAGAGTATCGATACAATCTTTCGAAGATCACACATGAGATTTAGAATACAGAAAAATATCGATACCCTTCTAACAAAATATCGATACATGCAACGAAGATGATACGTATGCATTGAGTGGCCAAGCAAAATATTGATACTCTTTAAACATGTATCGATACATACAACGAAAACGTCAAGAAAGCTCTGTGAAGATCATCAAAATATCGATACACTAAGTTTTTCAAGGTTTAACGGTTAATTTGTAGTATTAAATGCAAATATTAATGACAGATTCAAAGAACCGTTATTCACAATAACTCAGAGCATAAAATCGACTAGTTTTGAAGAAGAAAGAATGAGAGCAAGTGATCATCAAGAAGTAAATACGAGAACAAAACTGTTTCATTGAAACCTTGCAAAAACTTGTTCATATCTCTAAAAAATATTCTTTGTATATCCCTTTTAGAGAGAGAGTAAACACAGAGAGCATATTGACCAGCCAATCTATTGAGAGATTTTTGTATATCATTATCTTGGATTACGCTTCACCCGAACAGGAAACAACATTATTTTCTAGATTCTTATCACTCATATTAAGATATGTGTATTAGCTGTCCTTTATCGTGAAAAAAGAGTTGTATTGGATTTCTCTTGATGCGATTGAAATCGAGATAGTAGTAATACCTCAATGTAGGTGGATTCTATCTGAGAAGAGTGGACGTAAGTTGAAAAACTGAACTACTATAAAAATTGTCTATCTCACTCTCTTTCTTCATTATTGTCACTGTATTACTACATTCATTTCACATTCTAGTAGATATTATTTAAGTTATTTTTATTAGTCATTAAAACTTACATTAAATCCAATTCACCCTCCTCTTGGGTACTTATCACTGAGATATCAATTGATATTAGAGCCTATCTATGTATATTCAAGGATTAAAGGCTTTAGAGGAGTAGATCATTATGGCATCTAACAATCTTCTACTACAAATCATTGAAGGTCAGTCCACACACAAACCACCATTCTTTGATAGTACAAACTATGCATACTGAAAAAAACGTATACAAATCTATCTCAGCACCTTAAACTTTGACATCATCACAATCATAGAGGATGGGTATTCTCAACCCATGACGGTAAATGAAAACACTACAGAGAGAAAGCCCAAACCCAAATGAGAACGGACTCAAGAGGAGAAAAATCTATTCCAGCTCAATGGGAAAGCTATGAATGTTCTCTGTCGTGCATTAGATAAGAGAGAATACAATATAGTTTTTGGGTGTGATATAGCCAAAGCCATTTGGGACATGTTAGAAGTCACAAATGAGTGAACCAATAAAGTTAAAGAGTCTAAGATTAGCATACTTATACATAATTACGAGCTGTTCAAGATGAAATCATATGAAAGCATTAAGGACATATATACACAATTCACTAACATTACAAATGGCTTGAAAGCTATGGATAGGATTTACTCAAATGCACATTTGATCACAAAGATTTTGAGAAATTTACTAAGGTTATGGGAAGCCAAGGTAACAGCCATAAGAGAGACCAAAGAACTCAGCAGCCTACCCCTGGAAGAATTGCTCGGATCATTGATGACGTACGAAATGGAGGCAACTCGTAATGAAGAAAATGACAAAGAACAAGGGAAAAAAATGTCGCGCTAAAAAGTTTAAAGCAAACAGAAGATGAAGAAAACAGCAACCAAGAGTCAGAAGATGAGGAAATAATGTTGATGGCCAGAAAATTCAAGAAATTCTCCAACAAAGACAGACTAAGAAACAAAGAAAGGCCAATGAAGAAAAGAATTCAGAAAAGATGATAGATCAAAAAGATACAAAAAAAAAATAAAAGGAAAAGGAAATAACCTACTATAAGTGCAAAAAGCTAGCACACACCAGACCAAAATGTCCTCAAAAGAAGCAGAACAAGGATAAAAGAAAGAAGAAAGTCATGAAAGTCACTTGGGACGAATCAACCAGCGATGAAAGCTCATCCACATCATCAGGAAACGAGCAAACAAATTTCTGCTTGATGGGAAAACTTGATGATGAGGAATTTCATGTTAAAGGGAACAAAAGGCACAAGATATGGTTCCTAGACAGCAGGTGTTCTAGACACATGACCGAAGATAAGAAGATGTTTACAAGCTTGACAAAGAGGTAAGGAAACAATGTTATCTTAGGAGATAACAGCAGAGAAAAAGTGTTTGGAACTGATCCATTGAGGTAAATAAAATTACTGTTAATGATATGCTCTATGTTAATAGCTTGAAAAATAACTTGCTAAGCATATCACAATTATGTGACAATGAATTTGATATTGTTTTTCTGAAAAATACATGTGATGTGATTAATTCTTCTAATGAGAAAGTTTTGCATACTCTT
Source organism: Trichilia minutiflora (assembly GCA_035590515.1). Taxonomy (NCBI): domain Eukaryota; kingdom Viridiplantae; phylum Streptophyta; class Magnoliopsida; order Sapindales; family Meliaceae; genus Trichilia; species Trichilia minutiflora. The sequence goes on along the minus strand of JAVXUL010000013.1, from coordinate 2,283,065 downwards.
AGAGTTGGTGATGTGTATATTATTGAGTTAGATAATGTTGATGTCATGAATAATGTTTGCTTGCAAATTGTATGTGATGAATCATGATTGTGACATCGTAGACTAGGTTATTATAGCATAAACCTCATTAGAAACTAGCAAAGTATGGCATACTAGATGACATATCCAACTTCAAGTTTACCAAAAATAAGACATATGAACCATGTTAAATAGGTAAACAAGTGAAAAGCTCCTTTAAACCTAAGAATGTAGTGTCCTTATCAAAACCCATAAAGCTTATTCAAATGGATTTATTTAGACCTAATCGGATTGCATCCTTAGGAGGCAAATTCTATGTACGTCTTAATGGATGACTACTCAAGATTTACTTGAGTATTCTTCCTCGAAAACAAGAATGATGCATTTGAGACCTTTGAGAGATTTTCTAGGAGAATTCAAAATAAACTTGGGTATAGATTGATGAAGATAAGAAGTGATCAAGAAGGAGAGTTTGTGAATCAAGAATTTGAGAATTTCTGCAATGAACATGAATTCACTCACAACTTTTCTACACCTAAAATATATCAACAAAATGAAATAGCTGAGAGAAAGAATAGAGCCTTACAAGAGATAGGTAAAGCCATGCTCAATAAGTATGAGTTACCTCAATATTTATGGACTGAGACTATTAATACGACTTGTTACATTTTTAATGGGGTATTGATTAGAAAATTCCTTAGAAAAACACTTTATAAACTCATTTATCAAAGAAAGCCAAAAGATTAAGTACTTTAGGGACTTTGGTTGTACTTACTATATCTTAAATACCAAAGATAACCTTGGAAAGTTTGAGTCAAAGTCAGATATGAGTATATTCATAGGGTACTCCTCCAAGAGCAAAGCATATAAAGTATACAATAAGAGAACTCATGTAATTGAAGAATCCATGCATGTTACCTTTGATGAGTTTGATCCAGAGATGGCTAGGAAGACAGTCAAAGAGAAGACGAGAGATTGAAGTAGTTGATAAGTTGAATAAGTAGAAGTTGGAGGATAACTCAGAAAAAAAAGACAGAAAGGTTGATGAAGATAATATAGATGAGTCTAATAAAAATCTTTCAAAAGCTTAAAAGTATGCATCTAATCATCCTAGAGAATTGATTATTGATGATTCTTCTTAAGATATAAGAACTAGGAGAGCATCAAAAGAAGTACCTCAAAATCTTGAGAAAATTCAAAACCTTGCATTTGTATCTCAAATAGACCCTACAAACATAGACATTACATTAAATGATGAAAATTAGGTTCTAACAATGCAAGAGGAATTAAATCAATTCCAAAAGATCGAAGTATGGACCTTAATTTCAAGACCTAATGACCATCACATCATAAGAACTAAGTGAGTATTTAGAAATAAATTAGATGAGCATATAAACATCATTAGAAACAAGGTTAGACTCGTTGTTCAAGATTATAGTCAAGAGGAATGAATAGACTATCCGTAGCTAAACTAAAAGCAATTCGAACTCTATTGGTATATGCTTGTTTTAAAAATTTTAAACTCTATCAAATGGATGTCAAGATTACATTTTTAAATAAATTTTTGAATGAAGAAATTTATGTTGAGCAACCTCCCGATTTTAAACATCATAAGTTTTCAAATTATATATACAAACTCATTAAAACACTTTTGGTTTGAAATAAGGTCTTAGAGCTTGGTATAAAAGACTTGGTGAATTTTTGCTGAAGAACGATTTTGAAAGGGGGAGTGTTGACACAACTCATTTTACAAAATCCAAAGATAATGATATTTTGATTTTACAAATTGATGTTGATGATATTATCTTTGGAAGCACTAATGACTCTGTGTAATAAATTTTCAACTCTTATGAGGAGTGAGTTTGAAATGAATATAATGGAAGATCTAAATTTCTTTTTGAATTTACAAATAAAACAAACTGATCATAGAATTTTCATCTCCCAGTCAAAATATACTAAAAATCTTTTAAAGAAATTCGATCTTCTAGATGGTAGACATGTTGACACACCTATGACTTCATCCACTTCTTTAGACAAAGATGATCTTGATAAGAGTGTTGACTATAGGTTGTATAGAGGTATGATAGAATCATTGTTATACTTGACTGTATCTAGACCTGCATTCTCTAAGTGTGTGTGTTTATGCACAATTTCAATCAAATCCAAAGGAATCACATTAAATAGCAGTGAAGTGAATTTTTAGATATCTTAGAAGAAGTCCTAACTTGGGATTATTCTATCCTAAGGATGGTGTGTTTAAACCTCAAAGGCTACCTAATCCCAAGTTAGGACTTCTTCTAAAATATCTAAAAATTCACTTCACTGCTATCTGATTATTTTATCCTAAGGATGGTGTGTTTAAACCTCAAAGGCTACCCATATACTAACTACGGAGGATGTAAGGTAAATAGGAAGAGCATTAGTGACACATGTTACTTCCTACAAAATGCATTAGTCTCATGGTTCAGCAAGAAACAAAACACAGTCGCATTATCAACCACAAAAGCTGAATATGTTTCAGTTGGGAGTTGTTGTGCACTTCTGTGGATCAAACACTAGTTATCAGATTATGGCATAGAGGTTGACAAGATTCTAATCATGTTTGATAATACAAATGTTATAAACTTGACCAAAAATCTAGTGCATCATTCACGTACAAAGCATATAAAGATAAAGCATCATTTCATCAGAGATCATGTGCAAAAAAGGGATGATTGTATTGATTATGTCAACACAAATGACCAACTAACTAATATTTTTACCAAACTCCTTAATAGATAAAAATTTTGTGATATTAGAACTCATTTGGGTATGATGAATGTTTGTTAATTTTTTATTGATGTTGAAGAAAACTAGTTGAAGATGTCGTCTGGGTAATTTTTGGTGTCTTTGATTATAAGTATCCATATATATGTGTAATATATTGATATTTCATGGCATTAATCGCTACAAGTATCAATACCTTGAGGCATGTATCGACACTTTCCCTTGATTTCACTGACCCATGCATATTTCTTCCATGAGTATCAATACCCCCATTAACTCCTATCAATACTTTCTTACACACAATATCGTTCAAGGTTCAAATTATCGATATGTCAGAAAAATATATCTATACTTCTATTGTCACGTGAAGCACAAATTTGAGTAGTACGAGAATCAAAGTATCAAAAGGTGTTATAAATAAGTAGTTTTTCATTGTCCCGTCTATTCAACTCTATCCAACCATTGAATGCCACGTGTCATTGTTTTAATAACACATTTAATGCAAAAAACTTGATGGTTTCTCTTCTCAAAATTGCTCAAAATATCGATATTTTCTGCATTCGATACTTTGAGCGTAACCGTCCGTCTTCTCTCTCAAAAATTCTCTAAGTATCGACATTTGACCCACTCGTATCGATACCAAACATCAATACCTCTCCATATATCGATAGCTGATCACGTTCCTATTTCTATAACTTCTCATCTGTATTCAATAACTTCCCATAACTATCATTCAAACTCTTTTGCATACCACAGTAAGAAATTTGTTCATCTTTTTTTGTCATTCTCTCTCTACGAAGATGGGACCGCGCACGAAGATTCCTAGTACAAGGAGAAAACGTGCACGAGATAAGGGACCAAGCGAGCTTCGTCCTCATGTCATACCTGTTGATCTGAACACTTAAGGATTCATATTACAAAAGCAATAGGATAGGTTTCTCCAACAATTTGCTCACCGAAGAGTATCACTAGGACGGGTAATGGACTTTGATCTTCTACGTTCTATACATTTCCTACACTTAGACACGTTTGAGCAGTTTGGTTGGATTGATTTTTTAAGTTTTCAAGGTCGCTAACATGAGGATTTGGTCAGACTGTTTTATTTCAACTTGGAAGTCATGAACCCACAGACTGGACAGAGATGGTACAACTAATTTCGTATGGTTGTCAGAGGATCTGAGTTCTTCGTAGATGAGATTGGACTAGCCAACATTTTGGGGCTTATACCTGGTGAGGAGATCTTTATATAGGGAACTTCCGAACATTGGATACTTACATAATAATGTTTAAGAACCCTGAGATGGCTAAAGTTAGAGATAAGCACATGCGATTTGAATCGGTTCAAACTAATCCGCACATTACCGTTTGAAAATAAATTAATTCAATCCAATTAGTTAAAATATTACAAACCAATCTAATTCAAACCGTTTTGGAATCGTGATTTGAATTATATTATAAAATTTAAAATATAATAATTAATTATTATTAATTCTAAAATTTCTCATTAACGTTTAAGAGTAAATTTCGTGAATAATTTTTTTTTTTAACCTCTCAGTGAATAATTTTTTTATCAATTATTATTATATGGAAGAGATAAAGGTAAACTATATATAACTTGAGATGATAAATAAATAATAATAAAAATTTTATAAGATAATATTAAACAATTTGGTTCACGACTTTACGATTTGAAATTGATTCAATCCACAATCCAAACAGCGAATAGCGGTTTGAAAAATATCGATCCGTAAGGCAATCACAAATTTTTCATTGATCCAAATTGCAAATTTCAGCGATTTGGATTGGTTTGAATTGGATCGATTTGAAAATGTCCACCCCTAGTTGAAGTGGATCTTAAACCTGCTCGCCTGGGGCTCTATGAGAGGATTCTCTATCTTATCATCGTGTACAATTTGAATGCAAGATCTGCCCGATTTTCAAAGATAACACTTGAGGTTTTTTGGTGGATGGCTTGCATTATGGAGATCGACGTCCAAACTTGGTGACCTGGATGATTCACGGCATTGTTCAAGCTTTTGCATCTCGGTCTTATCAACTGCACTACGGATATGCGACCTGTGCAATGATATCTAGGTCGAATTCGCAGCTACTAGAGAGAATGCACTCCATAGAGCCTCATCCCTTTGCAACCCTTAGCGAGACCATACTACGCCATATGCATTATGTCAAGCTACCAGACGGGATTGGGGTGCCACTTGACTAGCCTTTAGCACCACGTGATGATGCTCCTTCTCACCAGCAACAGGACGAGCCAATGCCTCCTCCATAAGATGAGCCTATTATTCCTCCACCATCAAACGAGCCTGCGCCACCTGCTCAAACTCCGATTGGTCTATTCCACTATTGTCTGCACCTCTTACTCCCACATCTATGCTAATGGTGATGTTGGAGTGTATGTCTAACCTAGAGTCTTTGGTCCTCAACGCAGTTTTCAACCTCAGCAGGCGACTTGATTCAGCAGAGACTATTCTTGCAAATGCCACATCACAGATTCACAGCTTGGGCATCATGGTGGACATTTTTCACACAAACTCAGAAGTCTCTTCATAGGGTTGAGCAATCCATCTCCATCTTTCGTCCCGCTCCTCCGCCAACAGCTTCATCATCAATCATTAGCATGCTCATCCACCTCACTATCATCCGCACCTTCCTCCCTCTCCATTCGCTGGGACATCGTTTGGATAGCCTCCTCCTTCAATTCATGTTTCTGATGACAGCTCTAGTTCTTCCACATCATGATTTACTTATTTTTGGATTGATCATTGTTTCACTGAACTTGGATTTGTTTTTGGATTTTTGGATTACTTGATTTTTTTATTGCCTTAAACTTGGATTACTAGCTAGTTTTGTATTATTGACCTTTGCTTTGCTGCACTTTGGGATATTTACTGTTAATTGATTACATTGACTTCATTTCCATTCATATCTCTGTGTTTTTGATGATCATGATGTATGTTGTATATCTCTATGTTTCCCTTCTTTGAATGATGCCAACAAAGGGGAGACAGATCTGTATCATAATATAGGTTTAGCTTAAGGGGGAGTTTACAAATTTAATTTATCTATTGATTGTTTTGTCATAATAAAAAAAGGGGAAGATTGATATGATATTGTTGATATGATATTGTGTTTTTGATGATGAATAAAAAGTTGAGATAATTTGCCAATAAATTATTAAATGATTTAATTTTGAGGCGATTTAATTCTTTATGTTGACCAATATTGCATGTCTAAGTCGATTTGTCGAGAAAGTTATTTAAGTACATGTTTAAATGCATAGGAAAGCCAAAGTATTAATATATCAGACATGGGAAGGCTTAAATATCGATACATCACACAAAAGTATCGATACAATATGTGAAAGTATTAATACATCCAAGAAAATGCGTTGAAAGTATCGATACTCTTAAGAAAGGATCGATATAATGTGTCGAAGAAACATGAACAAGGCAACACATCTTCAAAGTATCGATATGATCAAAGTTTATTCAAGCAAGCACATCGATACAATATGTCATAAACATTGAAAGTATTGATACTCTTAAAAAAGTATCGGCACAATCTTTCAAACTAAAGCAAATGCATCGATAGCTATCAAACACAGACGTTGAAAATATCAATACAATTTTTTGAAGATTACACATGATATCCAGAACGCAGAAAAGTATCAATACATGCAACGAAAATGGAATGCATGGACTGAGAGACCAAGTAAAGTATCGATACCCTTTAAACATGTATCGATACATACAATGAAAACGTTAAGAAAGCTTTGTGAAGATCATCAAAGTATCGATACCGTCTCAACAAGTATCGATACACTATGTTTTTCAAGGCTCAATGGTTAGTTTGCAACATTAAATGCAGACATTAATGGCAGGTTCAAAGAACCGTTACAATAACTCACAGTATAAAATCGACCAGTTTTGAAAAAGAAAGAATGAGAACAAATGATTGTCAAGAAGTAAATACGAGAACAAAACTGTTTCATTGAATCCTTGCAAAAACTTATTCATCTCTCTGAAAATATTCTTTGTACATCCTTTTTAGAGAGAGAAAGTAAACATAGAGAACATATTGACTAACCAATCTGTTCAGAGATTTTTATATATCATTATCTTGGGTTATACTTCACTCGAACAGGAAACAAGATTATTTTTTGCGTTCTTATCACCCGTATTAAGATAAGTGTATTGACTGTCCTTTACCGTGAAAAAAGAGTTATATTCGGTTTCTCTTGAACCGGTTGAAATCAAGATAGTAGTGCTATCTCAGTATGAGTGGATTCCATCCGAAAAGAATTGACATAAGTTAAAAAACTGAACCACTATAAAAATTGTTTGTCTCACTCTCTTTCTCCTCATTATTGTCACTATATACTGCATTTATGTCACATTCTTATAGATATCATTTAAGTCATTTTTATTAGTCATTAAAAACTTGCATTAAACTCAATTCAACCCCTCTTGGGTACTTATCACTGGGACATCAGATAGATTTTATACACATGTGCTCTAGTGAGTGAGCGTATTCGCATTGTACCAAATTAATTTTAAAAAATGGTGTTATACATATATGTGAGAAAGCAAGGTTAAGTTTGTTTTTTTGACTGAAAATCTAAAACGTCTAAATTCTGAATAGACCCGTCTATATCTGAATAATATATTGGTCTTTTAAATTTGAAATATAAGTAATAGGTATATGCTTCTTTCAAATAAAAAAAAAATGAAAAGCAACCCTTTTACCTTTGAACCCTTATAAAATTTTACATGCAAAATAAAAATGAGTCTTGAATTTTGTTATAGTTTATGATATTAATATAAAAATAAGTATATGTATTTTTAATTTGCGAGACAATCTAGATAAATTTAAATTACAATAAAATAAAAGGTTAAAAATAATTATCATGCTAATTTATTATATAAAATTCCTTAAATTATGCAATTTCTTAATAGGAGAGGTAGAGAGTCCACAAAATAAAAAATAAGTATATCTTGAAAGGGAAAAAAAATGGTTGTAGGATTTTATGTGTGTGTGGAATTAAACTCTCCAGACTATTTACATCCAACTAAAAGTTCAAAAAAGTGGCTTCTTTTATTCAGTAAAAAGTATCTGAAAATTCCCATTAAATAAGTATTAGGTGGACTAAAAACACTGAGTTATATTGATTTCGTAAATTGAAGAACAAAAGGATTTCTTTTTAATCTATGAAACTCTCATGTATTGCTGAAGTTTGCAACAATTATATATTCTAGATATTTAAAGTCTAACGTAAAATCCCAGGGAATTGAGTATGGGTATGAATTATTTCTTAAACCTCTCAACCAACCTAATAATTGTATGTACAAAATCACAAAAGTAATAGTGTTATACTGATTCCACAATTTTATCACTGCATTTATAGAAACCCATGTCAACAGTTTAAGCTCTAAAGTATAAAGGAATTATACCTCTTCTCTGACCAAGCGTGCATTCTCCTCCTCCAGCTGCATCACTAGAGACTCTAATTCGACTGTGTAAGCCTGAATATGAAAAGAAAATACCATGTAAAATCCTTAATTTCAAAGAAAATCAGAAAATCATGGACAAACTTACATTTGATCACATTGGAAAATGAAATACTCGAAGTTTCAATGTTAACTACACCATCACCATGGAACAAAATCCCAACTCTATTGTTCGCAATGCCATTAATTAAAAAAGCTCAGTTTTTCCTAATATTTTGTCCAATTCCTTTAGTGAACAAGCTCCAAGCAGGGTGTAATATTATGTGGGCAAAACAGAAGAAAATAAAATTATGGGTACCTTTTATTCACTTCGAGAAATATAAATGGAAAAAAAAACTTGCACTCTAGTAAGCAATCTGGGCTGGAGATTAAACACTTTGGTAAAATCACCTGAAAATGATCTTTAGAAAAGCACTTACGAAACATTTACATAAAGCACTTCCCATTGCTTAGCCGATCAAAAATAGCTTGTTATACCGAATTACTATTTTCCACCTCAATCAAACGCTATAAACTAACAGAAAAGAACAAATAAATGAGACAAAAGAGCAAACACAAATATGAATCAATATGAAAATTTTTACAGATCTCAAACAAGAAGATAAGAATTTACCATTTTTCTATCCAAAGAAACAAAAAAAAAATACCTGCTTGCGCTCTCTTGACCTTGCAGCAGACTCTCTGTTCTTGATCATTCTCCTCTGCTTCTGCTGCGTAGCCTTATCCATTGGAGGCTCTTCAACCGCTCTCCTTTTCCCTCTCCCTCTTCCTCCTCCCGGACGCACGATCGCCACCTGATTACTATCATTGTTATTGTTGGTACTACTATAATTATTGTTATTATCAGTTGTAGTATTGTTTCCGTATGCTCTCACATCCTCCTCTCTCACGGCCCCAGCTTTAGTCAAAAAATCCTCAAGAGTCATTTCCTCCTCCTCTGCACCTCCCCGTCTCTGATCGCTCCCTCCCTCCACGATCTGCCTCCATACTTCATCCACCGACTTATTATCACCAACGTTATCATTACCATTATTTACCAAGCTTCCCTCGCGTGTCATCGGCGCGCCGTTGAGTCCCACTTGATCTGGCGTTGGCGTTGAATATATGTTCTTCAAAAGATCGTCCATGTTCATGGAGCCTAAGGTTTGTGGATCGCCTGAATTTTGGTCTTGGTTTTGAAAATCGCCGAGTAAACTGGAGAGAGAAGAACATATTGATGGTTGACAAGGTAGATCCGTATTATTGCTCGTTGACGTGGTCGCCATAATCTTCGACGAAGCCATCAATTTCTCAAGCCCGATCTCCTAGGGCATGCACTCTTCTTCTCCTCTTTTCTGTTTTCTTCTTCTTCACTCCGGATCCTTTTCTTCTATGATTTTTAATTTTTTTCCTTTAAATTGGATAGAATCGGGGAAGATACATTTCAACTACTCGAAGCGTCAGTCTGGCTAATATTTTAAGGGTAAAATGTTATGAGACAGAGAGTGTGTGCAGCAGTATAAGCTGCCAACTCGCTTTGAGAGAATTGCAAGGAGGGTAAAATTAGCAGCACATGGCGTTAATAATATTTTAAGGGTAAAATTAAATTTAAGATAAAATTTATTAAATTTTGAATGGGACTTTTTTAGTCAATAAAATTTTGTGAAAAGGACAATTTAAAAAACTGATCGCATTTTCAACATTTTTTTAAGTAACTGTAGTTTAAACTTGATAAGGAACCTAAGTTCGAAAACGAAACATCAAATTAGATTTGATATCACGAATTTAAATGTGTCTATCGGTCCGAATTATCGATTTTGGGTTAGTTTGAGTCGGATCAATGAATTAGAGAGGATGAAATCAGCCGAAACTAATAACAGAAATAAATTGATTCGAATGGTCGATTCTACGACGCATGATTGATGGAACTGTAGAATTGAGAAGTAAATAGCCGCGAGCTAATTTGGATCGATTAGGATTCATAATTAGTTTCAGCTTCGAGTCGATACTAGGCCGATTTCTTTAAAATAACTTTTAACATAATTAAAATTAATTAATTAAATATTTTTTTAAAAATTTTTACTTAAATTTTATTTATTATCATTTTTATTGATATTATTTATTTTTATTAATATATTTATTTAATATTTTTATTAA
>JAVXUL010000013.1:2251998-2271479 GCA_035590515.1 Trichilia minutiflora | reverse complement strand
AGCCTTTCGAGGCTTATAATCAATGTCATATTCACTAAGTTCAACAGACCACTTCACTAGCCTCCCTAACAACTCAGGCTTGTGAAGAATTTGCCTCAGAAGTTGATCCGTCATCACAATTATGCGGTGAGCTTGAAAGTAAGGGCGCAACTTTCTAGCAGCGACAACAAGCTAAAGGGTGAACTTCTCATACGGAGTATACCTTGTCTTGGCACCAGTAATGACTTGCTGATGTAGTACACGGGCCTTTGCACCTTCTCCTCATCTTTCTTTATAAGGACGGAACTGACAGAGTGTTCACCAACTGCCAGATACAATTGCAAAACATCTCCCTTCTTAGGACTCACAAGATAAGGAACGTGTGTCAAGCAATCTTTCAGCTCTCGGAACCTCTGATTACAGCCTTCATCCCATTCCAGCCTCTTCCCCTTCCTCATCATCTGGAAGAAAAGGAAACATTTATCTGTGGCCTTTGACACAAATCTGTTCAGGGCTGCTAATCTCCCAGTCACACTTTGCAGCTCCTTTATCGTAGTTGGGGGCCTCAGATCCAGGATAGCCTGGACCTTCTGTGGGTTGGCTTTGTTGCCTCTTTCACTAACCATGTACCTGAGGAACTTCCCTGCTCTGACCCCAAATGAGCACTTCTTAGGATTCAACTTCATGTTATACCTCCTCAGGTAAGAGAAGGTCTCTTCCAAATGTTTACCATGGTCTGAAACCTGCACAGACTTTGTAATCATGTCGTCCACGTATACCTCTATGGTAGACCCTATCAAAGGCTCAAATACTTTGTTAACCAACCTCTGAAATGTGGCCCCTGCATTCTTTAACCTAAAAGGCATAATCGTATGGCAATATAGCCCTTGGTCAGTAATGAATATAGTTTTATCCTGGTCAAGCTCATGCATCCTGATCTGATTATACCCCGAGAAGGCATTCATAAAACTAAGGAGCCCGTGGCCAGCCATGGCATCCACTAACTGGTCAATCTTCGAAAGAGAAAAGTTGTCCTTTGGACAAGCTTTGTTTAGGTCGGTGAAGTCTACACACATCCTCCATTTCCCGTTAGCCTTCTTCACCATTACAATATTTGCAATCCATTCGGGGTACTGAACCTCATGGATAAACCCCGCTTTCAATCTTAATAGCCCCTCTCCTATTCGAATTGAATGTCCGCCTCTTTTGCGCCATAGGTCTGAATTTCGGGTTCATCATCAATCTGTGGGCTATAACCCGAGTACTGATCCCTGGTATGTCATCATAGGATCAGGCGAACACATCTGCATTCTTCCTAAGCACCTAAATCAGTTATGCTCGATGCTCGGGGATTAGGCAGGACCCGATCTTCACTTATCTCTCAGGTCGCTCTTCATCCAAGGTAACCATCTCTATTTCTTTGATCGATTTGGGTGATGATGATTCCCTAAATCAATTATTTTCTTTATTTGGCTCTCCTGAGAATTCCTCCCTCGACTACCTTGTTCATACCCATTGGTCTCGCTCTCTAAAGGGCACTTATGGATGTAATATAAGCTCCGCGAGGTAATAGCGAAGCAGGATCGGGCTTCCCTTTGGTTTTCTCTCATAATCTCAATCCCTTCTCCGACCCTGACTTTCAGTTTCAGGTAGTGGACACTCTCTACTGCCTTCATGGATTAGAGGAACGGTCTTCCCATAATCATAGAGTAAGGCATTTTAAGGTCCACCACTTGGAGCTCTACTATGGTGACCTTCTGGTAGGGCTTGTCGCCCATTATGATTGACAGTTACACGGTCCTCAGGGGATACACTCATGATTCTCTGAATCCGTGCAGGGCGGTCTCTGCTGGTCTTAACCTTAGGTCTTCTATACCCAAGGAATCCAGGGTCTCTTTAAAAATGATGTCAGTGGATCTTCCTGTGTCAATCAAGATTCTCCTAACTCGGGAAGTCCCCACTATCATTGTAACAACTAAAGCATCATCATGAGGATAATGGACCCGATTCTCATCCTCATTTGTAAACATAATCAGTATCGAGGCTATCCTCAGTTTCTTCTCTATGCGCACATTTAGTACATGTGGCTCCATGTTTGTACTCAAGATAGAATATCGTATATAGTTCTTCCTAGAATTATTTGAGTTTCCAGTAAGTGTGGGACTGCTAATGATCACCATCATGTCATTATGCCTCGGGGCCCGTCTCGAATCTTGGGGCCTCTCATCGTCACAAACTACAAACTCGACCAGGTAGTTATTCCTGACCAGAACTTTAATCTAATTCTGCAGTTCATAGGAATCTTCTATTGAGTGTTCTATGTCTTGATAGAACTCACAAAATCTGTTTCTCGCTTCTTCGGGGAGTCTATGTTTAATCGAACGGGGGTCCAACAACAAAGTCTCCCGTTTCTTAACCTCCTCCAAAATCTATGAAAGTGGAGCTTTTAAGAGAGTAAATTTCTTTTTTGCTTCTCCCTGCTCCACTCGTCTCGGTCTGTCTACCTGGGCGACCTGCTTCGGATTATCTCTCCGAAGCGATTTTCGTTCCTTGGGATACTGCTCCTCTCTCCTCCTGTCATCCTGATAATACTCGAGGACTCGATCCCTTTCCCGATTAGCCTTAGGAAACTTTCACCCGTCACCTTTCCATCTTCTATTATTGGGCTTCTTGAATCGATTGTTATCTCTCGGGGGAGCCCCTACAGGCTTCTGTTCTTTCATCTTGAGCATCACTTGGTTCTCGACTTCTATCTCATTGAGTATCTTTCTCTGAGCCACCTCGTAAGTGTTCATCGAGGACTTACAGATAGCATGCCAGGCCCTGTCTATCTTGAGCGCTTGTCTCAATCCCTATAGGGCCAATGGATGGCGGAAAGCCCCCAATTCAAGTACCTTCTCATGGTACCTTTTAACGAAGTTCCTGAGACTTTCGCCATTTCCCTGTTTAAGCAGTAACAAGGAGCTCGGGGTCTTGGTGCTGAAGATTGCACCTCTGAATTCTGCGGTGAACACATCATATAAATGCTCAAAACTCTAGATGCTCCCGGGGGTTAAACCTATGAATAACTTCCTGACTTGTCCCTCCAGGGTCAGGGTGAATAGACGGGACATTTGATCTTCACTTAGACCCTGGACGAGCATCATCTCATGGAAGAAGTCCATGTGCAGATATGGATCCGTCTTCCTATAGAATGGGGTGATCTAGGGCATTTTAAATTTTTTGGACAAGGTTTATCCCAATAGTTTAGGTGCAAAAGGTGACTTCGAATAGGGGCCGATCACTAGAATAGATTAGGCCAATTCACCTTTGGGGCCCACCTTTTCTCTACTTATCTCCTCCATCACCTTTCTCACTAAGGACTCCACATCTCTATCCTTGTTGTCATTCCTCCGTTCCCCCTCATGACACGGATTTCCTCGCCTAAATGCCTCGCGTTCCCTTCTCCGTCTCTGCTCTAACAGTATCCTCATGTCATCCGAAAGTGGGTTGGTGTCATTAGGTATCTCCTAGACATTATCTGGGCTCTGAAAAACCCTTGTAGACCCGGGGTGACGTCTTTCCCGAGCCACGAGAGGCATGCATACATCCTTAACCTCCACTTCCCTCAAATGGGGTTTCTTTACAGCCTTATTTTTTTCTTTTTCTGCAGCTGTATACCTTCTGGTCCGGGCCTGCCTCCCGACTCCTTCCTCATCTCTCACCATGGCTTCTGGTCGAGGGAAGCTGCTCTCCACCGTCTCGGTCGGTATCCTCGCATCCTATGTATTGGCTTGTATCATCTTTTTCATTTCTGACACCTCCTTGACCAATACTTGTATTTATCGGTCTTTCTCTGCATGCTGCTATTCACTGTCTTGAAGCAACTGCAACAACTGAGCCATTTTTTCAGTTTTCCTTGCACGGCCCAGTCCACATGCATACACCTCAGCAGCATTTGATCGGGGGCTCCCATGCTCTGAAATTTCATGCAGGGCACTATTAGCCCCTTCTACAACGGCAGAAGCTTTCACAGAGCCTCCCTCTGTGTTCCTACGTTCAGATACGTGCTTCCTGGTTGAGTAACCTCTGATGTTGGTCATCTCTACTGAAAATAGCTTGTTGGCTGGCTTTTTGTTCGTTTTCCCACAGACGACACCAAATGTTAATGCAAGAAGTTGGTGTCGTCTTCAACCTTGAGCACCAGCTGGTCTTCTCTTCTCGTTCCTTGACCTGGAACTGCCAAACACTGAGCACCTCAGGAGTAAAGTCGATTTTTCGACGAAAAACCTTCGATGCTTAAGTCAGAGAGGGTTTTACTTAGTGTGTGAGAGAGGTGTGCATGCGAGTATCAAAGCATAGAACGTTCTATTCTCTGAAATAGTGCAGAATGTAATAGAAAAAATGTGTGTGAATCTCTTGGAATTAGTTAGAATGTGAGAATGTATCTCCCTCAATTTCTGGATGCTGTATATTGGAAGCATAAAAGTTCGTACCTTTGAACGTGTGTTGCTGCATGACTGACGTGCCCAAAACAGTCTGCTACAGAAATCACGGGGCGTGTGGAACTATGATACTCTTCCTGCCACGTCAACCCCGAGACCCCAAGTGTAGGTCCTTGAAGCTTCCAGTTTTCCCGAGAATGAAATCCCCAAGTTCTCAGGAGGTTCTTATACAGCGGACTATGGCTCTGATGACGCCAAAATATAGTGTTGTGGAGACCTGTATACCCTGAGTGCTTGCGAGTCCCTGTCGTTTTATAAAAAACATATCAGTCCAACCTCCCGAGCCCAAAAGGCTTGTGTTGAAGGTCCCGAGCCCAAGTGCGAGTTAACTATGAAAACTCGAAGGAGACCCTCTGATCAGCAGTCTAGGGCAGAGTGCCCGAGGCGATCTGGCTATCTCCCATATGATGCAGTCGATTTCTCGGGATGACGTCATATCAAGGGATCCACTCAGAGATAATATGTCTATATAATGGGCCTGGATAAGGGCTTGGAGATGGACTTGGACATGTGGATTGGATATTGATAAAATACTCAAATAAAAATAATAATAAAAATTTATTTAAATACTAAGGAAAAAGAAATTATAGTGCACCCAAAATAATGGTTACACTTTCAAAAAAAAAAAACAATGGTCATTATTTACAATTTTACAATTTATAAAGTAACATAAAAAATTTACACGGTAACAATGTAAATGAATTATGAGTCAATGCATGCTTCCAATGGGAATTTGAGTGGCAATATTCAAATCAACTTCTCCTGATCCCAATTCCCAAGTGCTCAAAATTTAATGTTGATTACCAATTTCATAATTCAAATGAACTTTTCCTAATCCAAAATACTCAAAACCTGATGTTCTTTAACAGAAGAAATAAGTGACCAATATTTAGAGCCATTGGCAGGACCATTCTATTCGAGGAATGCTACACTTATACATCATAGTTGGAATCAGTCATCAGCCTCGTACATTTCAATGTCTCCATCTGCGTTATCATTATCATCGGCTTGACCTTGATCAGCATCTCTTGTATTACCATAGAGGGCATGCTCATCGTACTGTGGTCAAAGCCTATCGGCCTGTTGCATACCTTTTTTTAGCACTCTCACCTTCTTCGTTGACTCCAAATTTTCATCACTGAAAAATGAACCATAAGGCTTGGATGCCTGCAAGAGGATTTTCGTTACGTTACAACAAGATGATACAAGTTAAGGTACCTCTTAACTCAGGGAAACAGGGGTTGACAATTGGAACTTCAGTATCAACAATTGGCTTCTTTTCTTTTTCTTTCTCTTTCGTTCTTTAAACACTGAATGAAAATGCCACAAAAAGGAATAAATAACATTTACCCTGAATAGAGATTCCCGCTTCTCAGCACTTTCCCCTAGGTTATTCCAATGCTCGTCTTTCCTCAATGTTGATGCAGACGGTATCACCTAAAGTGACAACCCAAATTTAGCTCAAATGAGAAAAATGAACTCCCATGATTTATCAAAAACCAGGAAAATTTCACTTTAGTTTAAATAATGTGCTACCAGTATAGAAGATTTTGCTCTGGTAATCCCAACATTCATCCGCCGATAATCTGCAAGAAATCCTATGCTTTTCTTTACATTATCCCCGCTTGCCCTAACACAGGAAAAAATTGCAATATCCTTCTCCTGCTCCTAAAAAAGAACAATTTCTGTTAAATCTCACAAACAATCGCCTATATGCTTTGGCAAAAGAAAAGCAATCATTCGGGCACATAGATTACAATGGTCAAATGGAATTCAATTTCTGGCCTTTTAGGAGTTGAAACCTTAAAAAAAACAAAATATTACTGTTTGAACCATTTGTCTATAACATCTTGTAGATATACCACCTACGCCAGATCTTATAACCATAAAGTGAAAATATGCCATATAATTCCCTTTATGAATTAATCAAGAACACTTACAGGATGAAGTGCCAGTGGTTCTCTCTTGCTCTATCAAAACACAAGAATTCAAACACAGCACTTACATATAATTATACATTACCATCAGTTTGCAGAAAGCAAATGTTGATGCAAGAAATACATTTCATAAAGGAGGAAAAAGTGGTAGGACAAGATGGTTTTATAAAAGCAAAGAGAGACACCTTACCTGGCAGCCATCAACAGTAGTTATATCCATTACTTTTTGAGACTCCACGCCAAAAGTTTCCTGAAATCGTTCATGGAATTGCTTCACTTGATGTCTATAGGGGCAAATAATTGCCATCTGAGAACTTGAATTGAGCTCTGGAAACATAATAACTAATTTATGATAGAGTAGTAGTACAAATTCAACCTCATCCATGTTTACCCAAGATCCATTATTAGAGGGCTGGGAATCTTTCCCTTCATGTATATCAAAGAAGCAAAAGGTCCAAAACAGCGGTACTTGTGCCATTCACAAGTTGTACAATCTTTGACATCAGACCCATCTTCTAATGCCTCATCATAGACAGAGGCTAGAAATATATTACAAAAATGTTTGATAACAGAAGAGGACGTGAATGTTGTTTAAACCATCTTGGAAATTATAAAAATCATCACTACCTCTGTCATATGCCTCAGTTTAGAAACTGATAGAACATAGTAAACCAAGAAAATCAAATACAATCAAACAAGAGGCATGAAAAACAGGAATAGGGTTACGAAACTTAACTTTGCTTAAAAACCTTGTGGAAGGTAAAATTACTAATAAAGGAAAAGCTTAGATCACTGTTCAAAGTCCAAGCTATTCCATCATTAATTATGACCAATAAATTAAATCCAGAACCCACTAAACACAATGTGGTTAATCCAAAAGTTGAGTATAGGCTTATTGACATCTTTGACAGTCAATAAATATTTTCAATAATTTAGTACATTTGACATAATAATATGAATCAATCTCTAGAATGTTCTGTCAGGAAGTCTGATCTAACATCTGGATACATTCTGTATTGAGTTTTCAGCATCTTTACTGGCTAACCAGCCCTTTGAAGCCTCTTGAACAAACTCATGCCATATCTTCAATTTAAGAAACATGAGACCAAAACTAGTTGAGTTGGTAAAAAACAAGTGCATATCAATAAATTAATTTCATTAGAGAAAAGTGTTTTACCCCAAGTTCTCAGCAACAGGAGAAATAACCATGGCCGGCAGTTGAACTGGATCACTGACCTGGATTAAATGATTACAAAAATAAGATCACAGAATTAATTATAAGCTAAAGCACAACAATCTAAGGCACATACAGTGAACATATGAGTTGGATTCAAAAATTAGCTTACGGGCCATTGGCATGTGTCCATCGCTTCTCCACCTTTTTTCACATCCTTCGAACTCATAGAAGAATAATCCTTATATCTTATCACCAATATGTATACCAAGACTACGACTGATATATGAGGGAGAAATATTTTGAATAATGATTCAAATGATGGTATATCACATTTTACAACATAAAAAAAATGGTACACAAGTAATGATTAAGCAAATACAATACAAGAATTATCATCATAAATATACCAGAAATACTTGTTTGCATCCAGTTGTCAAAGGAACAAGAGTTGCAGGTTCCATCTGACAATGCAAGACGGTAATACACTGAGAAACTTAAACAATTTTGAGGCTCTAAACAAAATGAAAGTAAATGTATGCCTTCTACAGTGCATCCTAGCTCTAAACAAAATGAAAGTAAATGTATGCCTTCTACAGTGCATCCTATGGAAATATGGAAGAGCCAGATTGCAAGTATAAGTTAGTAAATTACTGGCCCATTTGGAATATGGGACAGGCTCCCATGTTTGGAGAAAATTTTTAGAATCCGGATAGTTTAGCTGTGGTCCACAAAAATTTAGCTGAGCCCACAAAATTTTCCAAACAGTGTCTCATTTCAACAATGTTCCAATCCCAACAACATCAAAACCATATTTCAATAAACCACAAAAGAAAATTTCCCGACTCAAGATGCATCAACAAGATTAGGTGAGATTAAAAATGCTTACAGCTTGGGCAGCTTCATCTATTACAACAACATCAAAACCATGATTCAATTTACTGAGAAGTGCTGAACCACTGAAGCTAAGGGTAGAGTAGACCTGCCAATATTACAAAAAGTTAACAGGGGATTTTAAGCCAGGTTGAATATGAATTTTAATATTATATTAAAATCACTTACAATAACAGCCTCATTCAGAATTGCAGAACGAATACTATCTCTACCCTTTTTCATGGCTCCTTGTTTCTGTTTATCTGATGCCGAGTCATCACGTTTTTGTTCCACCTGCAAAAAGGATATCCATGGTCAATATTGATGAATGGATATTAACAACCATTTGATATGCCATATAAATTGACCTGATATTTTTTCCCCAACAAATGCATAAGCTGTTGATTTACATCTTTTTATTTTATTAACTTTAAAGTTTAACCTTACTTTTTCCACGTATCAAGCCATCTTCCAGCTCATATTAATTCAAATTTGATGGGACATAAGAGTATCTCTTCATATTTTATCTACGCTGCAACAAGAACACTGCAAACTTCATCTTTTAGATTCAGTTTGGATGTTTCTAACTTTAGCCATCCAGGTTATGAAGGCATTTGGGGATCGTGTAAATACTGCAATAGCACTTGAATTTAGAGATTGCTTACCAATCATAAACATGCAATTTTTGATGCATAATGCACAATGTTAAAAAATGATTTCCATTGCAAAAAGGGAGGGACACAAAGATCAAGTTATTAGGTTTTGTTAGTCAAACAACAGTCATTTGTTTTGGTTGCATTTTATTTCTTTTTTAACAAATGAAAAATCATGACGATGATGCAATTACAACCAACATAAGAAAGATAACAGTAATTTAGCAACACTGGCAAAACAATTGACCACAAACAAACAAGAGGAAAAGAACAGAAACAAATGCAATGTTATTTTGAATGCTGCCAGATACATACAAGATAATCCATAGCAACAGAATTGACAGAATGATGTACTTTGAGACCAATCTGTACAAGTTTAGGAGTATATAAGTTGGACATTTTCATCACGAACCCCTAAGAAAAAGAAAAAGGAATATGATTTAAACACAGATATTACATCAGTTAGGAAGCAAACCATTAAATACCAGATGTATATATAAAGAAGTTGAAACCAGAACAATGCATTCTTGAATGGTAATCAAACTTTTCAACTTTCCTGGTCTATCTTTTGGATTATTGTGTGAACATCAAGCCTTTTTGCATGGCATGGCATACATTTTGTGCATCTGGTTTCCATAGAAACTAAGAAAGAATTTTCCAGAAAGAACTTTCCTAGACAAAAACAAATGGAAAATGTAATAACATTAGGAACTTGATTGTTTTATTATTTGGTGAAATATCAACCTTGGAAATTGATAAAAGATGGATACTGGATTAAAAAAACAAATATTTATTAAATACTTTCCTTGTGATGGGTAAGCTAAGAAAAGTACAGCAAATGCTTAGTCATATGAATTTGTTCATAGGATCTCTAAAATAAGTTTAAACCCCATTTTTCCAAATCCTGATTCTGCATTAAAAAAAAGAATAATGCATTACTGAAAAATAATCTACCAGTCCTTTTAAGGAAAAACATAAATGTGCAGACTCAGCCTAGAATTATTAGCAGAATGTAAAATAAGCAAGCATTGATAGTTGCCAAAGAATAAATTCAAAAAAAATTATCATCATAATTTAAATGCTCCTACTAAGGAAAAGAAGATATCTTTCGGCATTTAATAAAATGTTTATGGCAATATATTAGGCAAATACTCCAATTTGATTATGCTCCAACATTACTCTGAAATTCAGTATTTATTTATCTTTTCTCTTGATCTTAAACACCTTCAAACGAAAAAGATAATAAAAATAATAATGCACTAAAACTTAGAAAAAAAAAACCTACAAAAAGGATCAAACTACATCTGGCTTGTTGTCATGGAACAAAAGCAGCCAAACCATGAAAAAGTAGGCATGATCATGTTAGAGAAACTTATACCAGTGTTTAAGAGGCGCAACGCAATCTCATCAAGAGCTGAGTTTGATGGAGCACATACCAGCACTCGTACATGATATCTGTGACTGGAATTATCAATCTCCGGTTTCTGCACATTAATTAGTTTAGGACATATGATTCTATGAGATCTAAGTAAGTCCATGTAGACTTGACGTACCAACTCATTTCCAGTAGCGGGAAAAAACCATCATCACCATCAATAGGCATAATATTATCCCTAGGATTGCCACCAACTAACCACGGGGAAGCCTGTCCCCAATGATTGTACCTGTGAAATATTTAAACATTACAATCCAGTAAGCACAATGAATACTACAAAAATATCAAGTTTTACCACATGCATGGAAAATATAATGATATCAATCTGTCTCCGTGAACTGGTATCAGTGGTTTAAAAATTCTAAATACTTGTGAATCGTTTGTTGCATAGTTTATACATAGCTCTATGGTACTATACATTTCACTAGGAAAAAGACGTGCAGTATGCCTGAGTTGAGGACTTTTAAACATGGGCATAAGATGTACTTTTCCATGTTAAACATTAAAAATAGTCCAACATCAATAGATCATACATATATGACTTGATTATTTGAAAGAAAAATAATTAAAAACAAGCATTTGTTTGAAAACTTCAAATACCCACCAACCCCTCAATTATACAAAGATCTCATTGCATATGACTGAATTGTTAAATTTCCAAGAGTCTTAAGGATTTCAGTAGAATCATGCATTGTTGACTCTTCTCTCTGAAAAGACTTGTATTCTGTGTCATCTTGATAGTTCCCACACTTGATTCTTCTCTGTTGAAAGCCTTGTTGTTCCTCTGTCTCCATAAGATATCCACTCAACTACCTCAACTACAAATCTTCCTCTCTAATTGGCAACTAAAACATTTCAAGAAGATTTTTGAAAGCACCACCCACTTGAATGATATTTCAAGAACTACAAGATTCTAATCATTTTGAGGTATGCATGCATGGGATCATCCTAAAAACATATTTATTGATATACTAAGGAAGCTAACCCTAGGATATCTACAGCCAAAGCATTGCCTTCTACACTGTCTACTCAGGCAATTTGCAGCACATTACTACTAAGAACAAGCAGAGAGACCTTTATCTAACTGAATTCAGGAACTATTAGTGTATTGGAAAGAGCAATTCCCATGCAGATTCACTGATCCAACACGCTTAAAAATTTATTACAAAAGTTTCTTTTTCTAATATACAAGATTTTGAACAATGTATAGTAAAATTGTTTTTTGATTTTTTAATAAGACTCATCCTAATAAAATTTTTCACACAAGCTTTAACTTTTAAGGAATCCAAAAAATTTAGGGTGCATCTGGTATTGTTTCCTAAATGGTGTTGCTTGAATTTATTTTTGAAAATAAAAATGGTTTTTTGGAGTTAGGTGTGTCAAACAAAAATGAAACAAAAATGAGGAAAATGACAGTCAAAAAGCCTAAAATGTCCATAAGACCAAAATTATGTTCTTAATTTTTCTTCATAAGAGAAGTAAAAGGCCAAAATCATTTTCCATAAGCCATTTTCGCAAAAAATTTAAATGAACATTTGTATATCATTTTTCTTTAAAAAAAAATGACCTCTATAAAAGACATTAAACAGGATACTAAAATCTTTTGAAATTAAAAATAAAAAATAAAAAGGAAGTCAAAAAGCATACTTAAAGAAACAAAATTTTGAAATAGAAGATAAACCGTATTCAAGCTATTTTGCAGGTTAAGTGCAAGTATTACTTAACATCTGTAAACAGAAAACTTGAGATGACAGTTATCACTTACTTTTCATGCATGGGCAGTTCTGGCCGTGCTTTATTTCGCACAAGACTACCCCTACATGAAAGAAATCACAAAAATATAAAAATAAGGACAAAAAATTGGTAGCAAATAATTGCACATGCACAACCATCCCATTCTGAAATCTGAAAGCCAAATTCCATACTTGGAATGCACTCTAGCTGGAGTTGCATGCAAGATAGCACTAAGAAGTCCAAGGATGGTCTGTGTTTTTCCTGTTCCAGGTGGCCCCTGGATGAAAGCATACAGGCAATGTCTACAATTAATATGTTTAATCCATAATCAAACAACCAAGTATAAATGAAAGAAACTCCCATGTAATTGCATTATTTTATGGCTCATGTTGGTCAATTATTTTCCTTAAGCACTTGGCACAAAAATTCATCCGCTCATGCTTCTTTATGGACATCTTGTCTAATCTCGCCATAAGAAGAAAAAGAGAGCCAATCAAATGGAGAAGAAAAAGAAGTGAGACACACCTGTATCAATACAAAGGGTTTACGAGATAGACCTTCCTGCAACAAACATCAATGTTCATACGACTAGTAAAGGCAGCTCAGAAAGATAAAGCCAGGTTGGAGAGGGCATTTATATGTAAATGTGGAATTTAAATAGAAAGATAATTCAAGAAAGAGATTACATCTATTGCTTCTAGCTGAGAGACATTTTGATTTTCTGTAATTTATTCATGTAGGAGTCCAGGAATTTTCCAACCTTGGTCTTGAGAACCAGAACATTTCTCAGTAGCCGTTAATATCAAATCCTTGAAAGGGAGAGAGCCAACTGACCGCAGAGCGATATATTCACGGACAATAATTGATAAACTGCAAATCTGTATCAAATATTGCATTTCTTGAGGGCCAGAATTACATGCCACAGACATTTGGGGATAATGTTAAAAGAACATGATTATATATGTTTCAATCACAAAAACTTTGGTAGTACTAGAATAACGTCAATGCATGATGCAATCATTGTTTTGGGTGGGAAACCACCCTTGCGGTATCTCCTTGTGACGGAGATCCTTTCGTCTCAACTGTCGTACTTGGATACACATATAAACACAGATTATAATCTACTACTATACATGTGCATGATGCAATGCATGTTTATGTTACTCTTGCACTCCTCTCTCTCTCTAATACACTGACATATATGATCTTACTCCACTATCAAATATTTTTCATCTATTTCAATACCATTAGCTATCAAAACCCTCTAATTTATCGATACAAACGATAAATAAACCCCCCCAAATTCTAGAATTTCGTAAATAGTAACCTAAATATTTATTTTCTCAATTTATGCATAATAAAAGCTAAAAACGGAGAAATGAGCGTAGGGATGAACTTATCCAAGCTGGTAAAATGATCTAAGTCCCTCTTTACTCGATTCTCTTCCTTGACTACTGTTCACCTCAACCCCTCCTTCTCGATCCCTCTCGAACCGACGGTTAGAACTTCGATTCAAGAAGATTTCTGGGTTCTAGTGTTGATTCTGATTTCATAGGAACTGAAGTGGTAGAGTTTGATTAAGAAATGACTGAGATCAGTTTTTGAGAGTGAGAGAGAATAGTTTATGTTAGTTTTGAATGAGAGAGAGAGTGAAGAAATCAGAATGGGAAAGACGATCCCTACCCGATGAATATAGGCTATGTAATCTCCAAAGGTGTTGATACGTTTCAAAACATATTGATACCTTTGGTATTTTTTCTGCAATGTATCGATACGTTTATCCCAACGTATCGATATGTTTGGTCAAAATACTATTCACAAGCCTACAAGGTATCGATACCTTCCTCAACGTATCAATACGTTTCGTCGTAAGCGGATTTCATCACTGTCACCAACGTGTCGATACGTTTGGCTTACAGTGCCCTCAAAGTATCGATACCATGATGGCTCCATACTGAAAGTTGTTGATACCTTCCTCAAAGGTATCGATACCCTTGACCTCAACCTCAACGTATTGATACGTTTCCCCAAACGTATCGATACCTTTGCTTTTGGCCCTCCTTTCGAGGACTATCACTTCAAATGGCCATAACTTTTGACTCAAATATCGACAGGAAACCCATAATATATCATCGAAAAATGATATGGAACTTTTTATTAATTGCAGATGATTTTAAGGTCAAAAATCTAGTTCTTTCTCAAAGACTTCTATTCAACACCATATACCTCCTCGAAACACATTCTGAAGTTATAACCCTCTCGCGCATAATCTAAACATGATAACATGCACAGAGACTCTTGAGAGATTTACTATTATACCCATAATCTTAAGGGACAGGTTTTATAATTTTCACCACCTTATATGAATTTTGTCCTTAAAATTCTACATGACGTATATGGTAAATAGTAACAAAATAATGATACTAAGTATACAGCTCCCCCTTTCCCTTAATAATCAAAAGGTATTTTAAAATACCTCACTTGTTATTAACTACTAGGAGAAGAAACTACAGCTTTTATCAAATAAAATAGTAATGAAAATAGAACATACGTCATATAGAATATGCAAAGACTTTTTTCTATGGGCTAAACACATACCTTATCACTGGAAAAGGTGTGGATACTGTCGTCTTATCAGACTCTCCGACTCCCAAGTCATCTTCTTAACTATAGCACTCTACCATAAAACTTTCACTATCGAAATAATCTTATTTCTCAGGACCTATTTTTGCCAATCAAGTATCCTTACCTGTTGTACTACACAATTAAGATTATCTCTCAAATAAATCGGTGGTGTCTCAAGTATATGCGAAAGGTTTGGCACATACTTCTTGAGCATCGATACATGGAAGACATCATGTATCCGACTCAGTTATGATGGCAGATTCAATCTATAGGCTACTAGGCCTATCCTTTTTACAATACCAAAGGGTCCAATATATCGAGGAAGCAACTTCCTTTGATTCTGAATCTGATTATTCCTTTTCAAGACGATACTTTTAAGAAAACCTGATCGTCTATTTCAAATTTCAATGCTCTCCTCCGAGTATCAGCATAGGATTTCTGTCTATCTTGGGCTGCTTTCAATCTTTCTTTGATAATTTTGACTTTATTAGTGATGATCTCAACCAACTCGATATCATCGAGCTTTCTCTCACCAACCTCATCTCAACACACTGGGGTTCTATATTTTCTACCATACAAAGCCTCATAAGGGGCCATCTCAATGCTAGCTTGATAACTATTATTGTACGCAAATTTTATCAATGATAGGTGCGTATCCCAGTTATCAAAAAACTCAATAACACATGCCCAAAGCATGTCCTCTAGCGTTTGAATGGTCTTTTCTGACTGACCATCAGTCTGAGGATGAAATGCAGAACTGAAAGTCAACTGATTAGCCATAGCTTTCTGAAGTCTAGGCTAGAATTCAGATATAAAATGAGGATCTCGATCTGACACTATGGTGATTGGCACTCCATGCAGCCTGGCAATCTCAGATACATATAACTTGGCCAATTTCTCGAAGGAAAAATTCACTCGAATCAATAGAAAATGAACTAATTTAGTGAGTCGATCTACAATTATCACTCAGGTATAGGTAGAGGCTGTAAAGTCCCTACAGGTCTCTGGTGCTCAACCTTGACCTGTTAACAAATCAAACACCTCACCACAAATTAGACGATATCCTGTTTCATTCTCGATCACCAATAACTCTTTTTGATGGTACGATATATCTTAGTACTGCCCAGGTGTATTGTAAATGCAGAACTGTGGGCCTCCTCTAAGATAGCCTCTCTCAGTCCTCTGTCATTGGGTACACATACCTAACCTCTAAAAGTTAAGTTCCCATCCTGAGTGAAGTAGAGTCACTCTTGCCATCTCTAATTTTTTGGTAAGCTCTAACCAACTCACTATTTGACATCTGGCTCTGTCTGATCTGATCAACTAGGGTAGGTCTGAATACAAAATTAGCCATCAAGGCTCCAACCTTATTATACCCTACTGATGCTCTCAGCACTCTCAAATCCATCAACAAAGGCATATAAGTAGTGCGGACATGAGCCAAGCTGGATGAAGTCTTTCTGCTTAAACCATCAGCAACCACATTAGCCTTTCTTGGGTGGTAGTCGATGATCAGGTTATAATCCTTAATCAACTCCACCCACCTCCATTGTCTCAAATTCAGCTCTTTCTGCGAAAGTAAAAACTTGAGGCTCTTGTGATCAGTGAATATCTGGCACTACTCCCTATACAAGTAATGCCTCTAAATTTTTAATGCAAAAACCCTGTAGCAAATTTCAAATCATGGGTAGGGTAATTCTCTTCATGCTTCTTTAACTGTTGAGAAGCATAAGCTATCACCTTCTCATTCTACATCAATACACAATTGAGGCTCCACGTCGAGGCATCACTATAAACCATATATCCGTCTCCTGGTATAGGGAGTGTCAAAATCGATGTCGAAGTAAGACAATTCTTCAGAGCTTGAAAGCTCTGTTCGTACTGATCATCCCACTCAAACTTAACCTCTTTTCTTGTAAGTCTCGTCAGTGGTGCAGCCAACAAGGAGAAGTCCTCAACGAATCTCCTGTAATATCCCGCTAGTTCTAAGAAGTTACGGATCTCACTCACATTCTTTGACTGTTCCCACTGAACTATGTCTTTGATCTTTTTTAGATCCACAAGTATCCCATTACTAGAAACTATATGCCTTAGAAAATTCACCTCTATAAGTCAGAACTCACACGTAGAGATTTTAGCATATAGTTGTCTCTCTCTCAAGGTCTGAAGCACTATCCTGAGATGCTATGCATGTTCTCTTTTACTTCTTGAATATACAAGTATATAATTTATAAACACAATTACAAACTTATCTAAATAAAGGTGAAAAACCCGATTCATCAGATTCATGAATGCTATAGGTGCATTTGTCAACCCAAAAGGCATAACCAGGAACTCATAATGGGCATAACGAGTCCTGAATGCTGTCTTGAGAGCATTGTACTCTCTAATCCTGAGTTGGTGATATCTTGATCTCAAATGAATCTTGGAAAACAACCTTGCACCCTGTAATTGATCAAACAGATCATCTATCCTCGGTAATAGATACTTGATCTTGATGGTTACTCGATTGAGCTATTGTAATCGATACAGAGCCTCAATATACCATCCTTCTTTTTTATAAACAAAATTAGTGCACCTCAAGGTGACACACTTGGTCGGATAAAACCCTTCTCGATCAAGTCCTTTAACTGAGTTTTTAATTCTTTCATTTCTGCGGGTGCTATATGATATGGTGGTATCAAAATCGATGTCGTCCCTAGCACTAGATCGATACAGAACTCAAACTCTCTATCAGGTGGTAATCCAGACAATTCCTTCGAAAACACATCGAAGAATTCTCTAACCACTAGCACCTATTCCAGACTAACTCTTGGAACTGATCTATCAATCATATGTGCCAAATACGTCTGACACCCTATTTGAAGCAATCTCTTAGTCTCTATCGTCAATATAATACAAGAAGAAAGTATCCTTCGCTCACCCGCAAAAATAATATCCGGCTCTCTAGGCCGTCTAAAGGTCACCACCTTCCTAAAACAATCAATCGCAACATAATGCTATGATATACTCCATATGGCATCAAAATCCTGGATTCCTAACGGAATCAAGTCAATCTCAAGAGCAGCATCTCTTATTTAGACCTCACACCACCTAAACACGTGTTTCGAAGCAATCTCTGCCCTAAGGATGTATGAACAATTAACTCTAATTTTGAAGGTATCAGGTCCTTATTAGCGTGCCTCACAAATACAATGCTAATGTATGATCTATCTGAACTAGGATTAACCAAAATATATGCTGGATGATCAAAAATCATCACTATACTTGTGATCACGTTTGAATTAACCTGAGCTTGCTCTTAAGTCATCGCAAAAACTTGAGTCTGAACTTGTGACTAGTTCCTTTGATTACTCTGATGAGCGAACCCGCTTTGTGATCTAGCTTGATGAGCATCCGAATACTGTGGTTGAGGCATGGGTTACTGTACACCAGTAAATCTCATATTTTACCCTAGCTGGCTAGTAGTCTCGGTTGTCCCTAAACTAGAACAATCTCTCTTCATGTGACCCATCTAGCCACACTGAAAGCACTAGAGAGGTAATCTGCAAGGCCTGCTATGAAACCTTTGACAATTAGGACATCGCCTACTGTCAGATGAATTTCGGCCTGATCGCCCTGATCCTGAGGCAGAAGTATCAAATAGAGACGATCTCTGCTCTCTAGGGGAAAAAGGTGAAAAAAATCCAGAACTTATTGACTGGCTACTTGAAGATCCACTACTGTGGCTCTTCTTAGAAGACTGACCCACTGAAACACTGAGGTCCTTCCTCTTCTGAAATCTAGCCCTAAACCTTCTTTCCCTAATTAAAGACTCTGCTCGAAGGGCCAACTGCACTACCTCCTCATAACTCTGCCTGCCTGTCATTGGCATTCTATCTCTGATCTCTAAATTCAGCCCTGCCTCGAATTTAGCATTCAAAGTTTCCTTAATGGAAAGTTCTGGAAAAAACTCTATCAACTGTCTCAGTTGAGTCTCATAATCAGCTACTGTACTACCCATTTGTCTCAAGTTTATGAACTCTTAGCTTTTCTGATTACTATAAAAGTGCGTAAAATACTTCTCATGAAAGGCTCTCTGGAAATCTATCCAAGTAGGCTTAACACTCAGCCTCAAAAATATATTCTGCCACCTAGTAGTAGCATTCTGCTCCAGTAATCTATGATGGCCCAAAAACATATATAAAAGAGTGGCAGTGATTAACCAAGAGGGGGGTGACTTGGCTTTATAAAAAATTTGAAAACTTAAATGAATGAATGATCAAGCCAATATAAATGCTTTGTAAACAATCAATAAATCATAAATAAAATATAAAAACAAAGCAATAAATAATAAAGAGAGAATTATAAAACAGAAAGTAAATGATAGCGAGAGAGAGAGAATTGCAAACTCAGATTTTATAGTGGTTCGGCACAACCAGGCCTACGTCCACTCTCTCAGGTTTCACCGGGCTAAGGCTCTACTATCTCTTCATTTGCACGAGTCAAGAGTAACCCAGATTTACAACTTCTTCTTTAACGGCGAAGGGCAACCAAATACACGTCTTTCTTTCTACGGGTGAAGAGCAACCCAAAACAACTTCTTAC
>JAVXUL010000013.1:2229748-2251898 GCA_035590515.1 Trichilia minutiflora | reverse complement strand
CATTCTAACCTACAAAAATAGCAAACAATCATGAAATTTATTCATAAACACTCAAAATCAAGCAAAATTCGAGTCAATAAAAATTAATAAAAATTGAATGATCAATAGGATATCCTAAAGATAGTTTAGATACTATTTTTACTTCCCTTCTATTTAAAGAGTTTTAATAAGTAGGAATACATATTTCTTAGAGAAAGAGTTTCTTGAAAAAGGTGGTGCAAGTAGAGATATCGAGTTGAAGGAGCAATCCTTAGAAACTCGAACTGACGATGCTGATGCTGAAGAGTCTAGTCAATAACCCTCTATATTGATTAACCCAATTCTCACTCAAAAATATACTAGGATTCATAAGTCCCTTAAGAGATATGGATTTCTCAATGAGAAAGATTTTGAATCTTACCTAGTGGGAGAAATAAATCATAGTGATTATCCGAAAACGTATAAGGAAGCTAACCTGGATAGAGATTCAGAAAATGGTTAGAAGCAATGAATTCCGAGATAAAATCTATATATATAAATTAAATCTGGACACTTGTTGATCCACTAGATGGAATAGTTTCCATCGACTATAAGTGGATCTTTAAGAGAAAGATTAGTAAGGATGGACAGATAGAGACCTACAAAACACAACCAGTTGCGAAAAGTTATACTTAAAAATAAGGATTATAAGGAAACATTCTCACCCATTGCTATGAGAAAATCTATCTGAATTGTGCTAGCTTTAGTCACACACTATGATAATGAAATTTGACAGATGGATATGAAGACAACGTTTCTCAATGAATTTATTGAGAAAAATCTATTTATAAAATAGCCTATCGGGTTTGTATCCACTACTAAACCAAATAAAGTATATAAATTACATTAATCTATTTATAGATTTAAATAGGCCTCCAGAAGTTGGAACATCTGGTTTGATGAAACGGTTAAATCATTTAGTTTTATCAAAAATCTGGATGAACCTTGTGTATACAAGCAGGTTAAGGATTATGCTGTTACATTTTTAATATTATATGTAAATGACATACTACTAATGAGCAATGACATAGGTATGATGACAGAGGTAAAAATCTGATTATCCTAAATATTCTCTATGAAAGATCTGGAAGATGCGACTTATGTTCTTAGGATTCAAAACTATAGAGATAAATCAAAAATGATAATTAGATTATCCCAAAAGTTATACATTAAAAAGATGCTGAAAAGGTTCAGCATAGAGAACTCTAAAAGAGATCTTTTGTCCTTCAATCATGCTCTTTATCTTTCTAAAAATGATAGTCCAAAGATCGATAAAGAGCGACAATAAATGCGTGGTGTGCCCTATACATCAGCTATTGATAGTTTAATACATTTTAAAAAAAAATAATTTATCTTATTCATTACATTCTAAAAAAAATTAATTTATAAATTTCATTGTTTTCACCTGCATGAAAAACTCAATGATGATCCCAGGGTTATTTAGGGCTAGAATAACCGTTGAAAAGGGTGGTAACCCAATGAATTTCTTAAAAATAAATACATAAATAGAATTTAAATTATGATTTTGGATAAAGACATTTTTATTTTCATTAAAAACTATATTTGTGAAGTTATAAATATTTATTTAATTGCTTTTAATATTTAAATAGATTCTTGATTTTTTTAATATAATTCACTCATGGACTATACTTCCTGTTTACTCACCTCTCTCTTCTTTCAGTTTTCAGGGATTATAGAGGTTAGCTATATTTTTACTGTGCTGGTTGCTTTCAAGAATTGTTTATTCAGATATATTTCATTTTTTATTCATGTATCATTTTAAATAATCCATTGGATTACATTTGAAATTTTGATTTTTTTGTATTATTTGAAACAAAAAATTATGAAGATTTTGACTTTATGATTTTTTTAAGTTGAAAACAATCTGTATTAACTTAATGATTTGTAACTCACTGAATACTTTATTAAATATAATGCAGTATTTTCATTTTGAACTATATTTAAATGGTTATTTTAGATGCTTAATATTTTAGAACAAAATTTATTATGGAATTTGAAAATAGACATTGATTTGTGTGGTTGGATTTGTGATCAAGGAGTTAAGTTGATTTGAATTATATTGAGAGTGTTTTAAAGTTGTTTACAGTTATTGAGAAGCCTTATAGGCTCTCCGTCCGTATTTGAAGGGTTTAGAATACGTAAGGAGAGTTTGTGGTAATTGTCATGTGTGGGATTCGTGAGTTGAGACGTGACATAACTAATCAGAGTTTTGTTTCTTATAGCTATCTTCCATGACCAACGATAGAAGCTTTGCTACCATTACGATAGCAAACTTAGGGGAAATTCAAATCCAGTTTGAATATTATTAAAACCGTATTTGTATTCCTATGAAAAATTCTATTACCATTCATATAAATATTTGCTTGTTGTGCAAAGCGAATACGGTATGAACATTTTGAATTCGGTTATCCAAATTCTTGAATATTTGCAAGAAATTTTGAATTTATAAATTTCATCTATAAATTATTGTATATGTATGTGTACCCTTATATATATTTTAATAGTAGTATGAATACATCAAATATCAATATTTTGACAAGTATATAGTGGTACAAAATAACAATTATTTCTTTTTTTAATATAATAATATTATTAAAAATAAATTCTACTATAAGTTGTTTATAGAGAATATTTATAGGCTTATAGTAAATAAATTTTATTATTTATAACAGTAACATCAAAAAAAATTATTTAGACCATCAATTATACTCATACGATTGTTTTACAAATATTATCAACTAACAACAATCTTTAAATTTAATACCCATCTTAATCATATTTTTCACTTGTATATGTGTGTCCAATCTCAATGACTCTGACCTATAGAGAGAAAAGATAATTATGAGTATTAAATAGATCACAGCTAAAAAAAAAATATTTGTTTATATCAATTATTATCATAAATCTAATCTTCTTACGAGTTTCTTTGAACTAATTATACTTGTACTCACTAATCACAACATGTCATATTTGCAGGAAGATTTTTTGTTCTCAAAGAAGATAGTCGATACTCAATAATCAAGAGACAGAATAAAGAATAAAACCTAGATTTGGGCGTGAATAATTTAAGACAAAATTTTATTAAGATTTTAACTTGCTTTAATTTTTTAAATTGCAATTTTAAATGAATTTATTTGTTACATACATAACAAATTTCTTTATTAGTTTAGCTGCATAAAGTGTTTGATCTTTATCTTATAAACTCAAGTTCAATTCTCATAAATGATCATTTACATTTTATTAATTTTTTATAATACGGATCCGATCTAAATTTTTCACGAATCCCTAAAACATATTCGTTTTATATTTGCATCCATATCTTTCTAAGTTTTACCATGTTCATATTTTTATTAAGTACGGTACGAATATTTTTTGGTCTGAATCATTCAAATTTTTTTCGATACAAATTGAATACGAATAACTTTATCACCCCTAAGCAAGCTTGGACGGTACTATATTGGCAACCATGGAGGTTTGATTTTGGTTGCTATTTGGGAGATATTTTGACTATTGGATTTTTTTTGAGTAATTCTCTTAATTAACTTTTTTTTTTAATTTTCACTCCTTACTTATCTCTCCCCAAGTCTTTTGATAAATATAAAATTCATCTGTCCATATAACTTCCCAATTTCACTCATGAATATATTTATTTATTTTAAAGAATTTGATTAAAAATTAAATTAGAATATGATAATATATATATATATATATATATATATATTATTTGATTCTATATTATCTCAAAAGATACTAGTCTGTTATGGATTAGATCATTAGTATGATCATATAGGTTTGCTGTAAATTAGTCATAAATCTACTTCATATTCTTTCTTAAAGATATCCCCAAGATCAAATACTATAGTTTATATCTAACAATAAGTCATAATACTTAAACCACACTGAAGAAATACTTTATCAAACTTATTCAAGATTATACATATCATATGAGTAATATCCTTTAATTGTTCAATCCTTATCAAATAGTCAAAAACTCTAAACTTAATATATCTATGAATCATCGATTAATATCCTTTGAATTCATCATTACAAAATCTTTTATATGACATTTAATTTACTCTAATTAGATATTTATATTTTAAACATTTATTGATGTTCATCTAGGAATTCAAATTCGAATAGAGTCAGTGGATAACCCCAATCTTATAGGTCGAGCAATTGATTTTATTTTGATCATCATTTGAATTCATGTGTAAATAATATATTATTAAATTAGCTTTATCATATAAGACATGACTAGTCTCATACTTAGATATTATGAATTATTTGTATTCACATTATATCCGATCATTATTTCTTAATTCAAAGAATTATATCACACACTAATCCAACTATATGATAAATTACTAACTATATACATTACTATATGATTTATTATTATTTTATTATATTCAAAAAATAATTCTCTAACTATCATCGATACTCGTACTAATATAGTCTCATGATATTCATCGAAAATATTTAGTATACCTATTATGTTATATTATTAATAAGTCAATATCGTTTCTATTAGGAATAATTTTAATAATATTATTTAATAATTAAATAAATTATCTTAATAATTCATATATATATTTTATTTAAATTTATAACAAAATAAAAAAACAAACAGATTATGTATATAAATTAAAAAAAATTATTTTATAGATAACAATATTAAATACAAAACAAAATATCCTTAAAACTGATGACTCAAATAATTTTTAGGACATATACTATCGTCCAATCCATATATCCACGGATCTTTCTTTTAATTTGCATGAATTAATATTAAATTAGATTTTATATGGATTGATTCATAATTCTATAATTAAAATAAAACCATGATGAAATCCAACTGTCTCCAATCATTTTTTATTCCGAATGCCAACGTTTTTGTATGATTGCAAGTGAGTTGCTAGTATTTCTTCCGACTGACTTTGTATGCAAACCACAATGCCCGTTTCATTAGGATCCTTTTTTTTTTGTCGAGTCTTTTCAATGAGTACGTACAACACAAGTTATTCAGTATTTATTTTCTTTTGAAAACACAACAAATGAATGTTACATCATTTAAAATAAAAATTTAAGATTAAATTTTAAAATATGTAGTATTATTTCTTAAAAAAATAACAATTAATTAAGATTAGATGAATTAATAATTAATCTCATTTTATTTTAAAGTAAGTTTTTCTTTAAATTTCACCTACCCAAAACCCACTCCATCTCATATAAATTACAAAATCTAATACAAATGATAGTTAAAAAAAAAATGTAAAACTAGACTTGCTTACATCTCACAACTGTTTGATCACATTGCTTCAATACCAAAAATTTCTTACAATTAATTTTATTTATGTTTTTAATTGTTTTCATTCTTGTTTCCCTTCTTGGTATCTATAATGTTTTGATTTATTTTGTGATAAATTAAATTAGGGTTCATATTGGTAGAATTAGGTTGTCATTTCTTAACTAGCATAAGAGCCAATGGTTGTATGATTCATGTCATTCATCAAAGTTTAATATCAAGAAATTTATTTTTGATTCAGACTTCAGATTATCAATAGTCAATTATAGTAAATCTTATAACCGATTTATTAATTAATTTAGGTTAAAATTTAGAAACTAGTTCTGTAGCAAAAAATAATAATAAAGCCTTAGTGGAGCGTGCCCATTTCTTTGAAAATATTAAGGTTAATACTTTTACAAAGACTAAGATTATATTACAAAAAATAACATTCAGCTTTACTAATAAACTTACTAGATTTCCTAATAAAACAGAAATAATTGAATCAATAAAACTTAAAGATATTAAAACTCATAAACCAGTAGATTAGAATGTTGGAATTTAATAAAAGATTTAAGCAGTGGAGTAGAAAAAAAATTAAGAAAATAATTTATATCTGGTTATTAAATTAAAAAAAAAAAAAACTAATTCAGAATTAGATAAACCATTAGGTAATATATTCCAAAAATGTTACTTCAATTGTCTGTGAATAGTGTGGTAATATTCTCTTTTTTTTCAATGACAGTCAAACCAAAAAGGAAAAAATAATGAACATTTATTTAAATCATAAGAAAAGAAAATTACAGTGTACCCAACTAATGGTTATACTTTCAGAAAAACAATGGCTATTATTTACAATTTTAAAATTTATAAAAAGTAACACAAAATTTAATATGGTAACAATGTAAATGAATTATGAGTCAATGCATCCTTCCAACGGGAATTTGAGTAACCATATTGAAATGAACTTGCTCCTAATCCCAAGTACTCAAAATTTGATTTTTTTTCTTAGCAATTTCATAATTCAAATGAATTTCTACTAATCCTAAGTACTCAAAATCTGGTGTTTAACAGAAAAAATAAGTTACCAATATTTGGAGCCATAGCGTCGACCATGCGTTCAAGTAAACACTACATATAATAGTTGGGGTCAGTCATCAGCTTCATACATTTCAATGTCTCCATCTGCATTATCGTTATCATCAGCTTGACCTAGATCGACATCTCCTGTATTGCCATAGAGTGAATGCCCATCATCCAGTGGTCCATGCCCATCAGCAGGTTGCTTATCCTTATCTAGAATTCTCGCCTTCTTCTTCATTGACTCCCAATTTTCATCTCTGAAAAACGAAGCATAAGGCTTCGATGCCTGCAAGAGGATAGTTGTTACTTTACAACTAGATGAGACATGCTAAGCTCCTCTTAACTTGAGGTAACTCCATCAACAGTTTCTTTTTTTCTCTTTTTCTTTTTTCTTTTGCTTTAGACTCGCAATGAAAATGCCAGGAAAAGGTATAAACAACATTTACCCTGAATAGACATTCTCGCTTCTCAGCATTTTCCACTAGGTTATTCCAATGCTTGTCTTTCCTCAATGTTGATGCAGACCCTACCACCTAAAGTGAGAACACAAAGATAGCTCAAATGAGAAAAAATGAACTCCCGTGATTCATCAAAAACCATGATAGCTTCATTTTAGTTTAAATAATATGTTACCAGTATAGAAGATTTAGCTCTGGTAATCCCAACATTCATCCGCCGATAATCTGCAAGAAATCCTATACTTTTCTTTACATTATCCCCGCTTGCCCTAACACAGGAAAAAATTGCAACATCCTTCTCCCGCCCCTAAAAAAGGACAATTTCTGCTAAATCTCACAACCAATCACACTAGATGCTTTGCCAAACAGAGCAATCATTCAGTCACCTAGATTACAAGTCAAGATGGAATTCAATTTCTGGCCATTTAGGAGTTGAGGAAACTTCAAAACAATAAATTATTATTGTTTAAGTATTTGATTATGTCTTGTATAAATACCAGCTACTCCAGATCTTATAACCATAAAATGAAAATATGCCATTTGATTCCCTATATGAATTAATCAAGAACACTTACAGGAAGAGGAGCCAGTGTTTCTCTCTTGCTCTCTCAAAACACAAGGATTCAAGCACAGAACTTACATATAATTAAACAATACTATCAGTTTGCATAAAGCAAATGTTGATGCAGTTAATACATTTCATAAAAGAGGAAAAAGAAGGATGAGATCGTTTCATAAAGTACAAGAGAGACACATTACCTGGCACCCATCAACAGTAGTTATATCCACTACTTTTTGCGACTCCACACCAAAAGTTTCCTTAAATCGTTCCTGGAATTGCTTCACTTGATGTCTATAAGGGGATATAATTGCCATCTGAGAACTTGACTTTAGCTCCAGAAACATACTCACTAATTTATGATAGAGATGGAGCACAAATTCAACCTCATCCATATTTACCCAAGATCCACTACTAGAGGGCTGGGATTCTTTCCCTTCGTGTACGTCAAAGAAGCAAAATGGTCCAAAGCAGCGGTACTTGTGCCATTCACGAGTCGTACAATCTTCAACATCAGACCCATCTTCTAATGCTTCATCATAGAATTCGCTTGAAGGAAAGCTTCTTATCTGTTTGGCAAACATAAAGATCAGTGACAATTGGCTGTGTTTGGGATATGTCACACTGAAAAGAGACTAGAAATCTACTACAAAAACGTTTCAGAACAGAAGATGATGTGAGCGATGTTCAAACCATCTTGTAGATTATAAAAATCATCACTACCTCTGTCATATGCTTCAGTTTAGAAACTAATAGAACATAGTACACTAACAAAATCAAATAAAAATTCAGAGGCATGAGAAACAGGAATAGCGTTATCGAAGCCCGTAATTGACGGCTGGAGAATTTGCGTCTAAAGAAAACTTAAGCAAGGTAAAATTACTACTAAAAGAAAAGCTTAGATCACTGTTCAAAGTCTGAGCTATTCCATCATTAATTATACCAATAAATTAAATCCAGAACCCACTAAATGCAATCTGGTTAATCCAAAAGTTGAGTATACACTTATTGACATCCTTAGTCAATATAGTTTTTCAGCAATTTAGCAACATTCGACATAACAATATGAATCAAACTTCAGAAAGTTCTGTCAGGAATTTGTGATCTAACCTCTGGATGCATTCTGTATTGAGTTTTCAGCATCTTTACTGGATAACCAGCCCTTTGAAGTCTCTTGAACAAACTCGTGCCATATCTTCAATTTAAGAAACATGAGACCAAAACTGGTTGGGTTGCCAAAAAACATATACATATCAATAAATTAAATTCATCATAGAACAGTGCTGTACCCCAAGTTCTCAGCAACAGGAGAAATAACGGTGGCCGGCAGTTGAACTGGATCACCAACCTGAATTAAATGATTCCAAAAATAAGATCACAGAATTAATTATAAGCTAAAGCACAATGATCTATGGCACATGCAGTGGTACATAAGAGAAGATTCAACAATTAGCTTATAGGCCACTGCATGTGTCCATCTCTTTTCCCCCCTGTTTTCACATCCTTGGAACTCACAGAAGAATAATCCTTTTATCTTATCATCAATTTATATGCCAAGACCAGGATATAACTGATATACAGAGAAGAAATATTTTGAATAACAATTCATATGATGGAATCTCATATTTTACAAGATAACAACAGTACACAAGTAATGATTAAGCAAATATTATACAAGAATTATCATCATAAATATACCAGAAATACTTGTTTGCATCCAGTTGCCAAAGGAACAAGAGTTGCGGGTTCCACCTGATAATGAAAGACAGTGACACTGAAAAATGATGCTCTAAACAAAAATAAAGTAAACGTAAGCCATCCACATTGCATCCTATGAAAATATGAAAGAACCTAATTGCAAGTATATGCTATTAGTATAGTTAATGTATGCATTCCACAGTGTTCCCTATGAAAATATGAAAGAACCCAATTGGATGTATATACTCTTAGTAGGTAGAGAATGTTTTAACTAAGAAATGCCATGCTTTAAAAGAAAAAGGCACCAATAAAATCCTAAAATCAGAGAACTCAGAGAACATATAAAAAATTTAAGCGAAAACAATATTAATGATCAATACAATGAAAGAATCAAATGTACACATCATTACAGCAAGAAAAATGACAGAAGGGAGGCCATTGTTCTTTTGTGTCTTGCTTTGAAAGAGAAGCCCACCCCATATTTCAATGAACCATAAAAAAATTTTCCAGACTCAAAACTGAAATATAAATTGTTAATGCATCAACAAGATTAAGATTAAAAACACTTACAGCTTGGGCAGCTTCATCTATTATAACAACATCAAAACCATGATTCAATTTACTGAGAAGTGCTGAGCCACTGAAGCTAAGGGTAGAACAGACCTGCCAATATTACAAAAAGTTAAAAAGAAGAGATTAAGCAAGGTTGAATGCAAGTTTCAACACTAGATTAATACTACTTACAATAACAGCCTCATTCAGAATTGCAGAACGAATACTATCTCTATCCTTTTTTGTGGCTCCTTGTTTCTGTTTATCTGATGTCGAGTCATCACGTTTTTGTTCCACCTGCAAAAGAATATCCATGGTCAATATTGATGAATGGATATTAACAACCACTTGATGTGCCACATAAATTGTCCTGATTTTTTTCCCCGCTAACTGCAGATGCTGTTGGTTTACATCTTTTTATTTTATTAACTTTAAAGCTTAACCTTATTTTTCCGTGTATCAAGCCATCTTCCAGCTCACATATTAATTCAAATTTGACAGGACATAGAGTATCTCTCCATTTTTTATCTACATTGCAATGGGAACACTGCAGTCTTCATCTTTTAGATTCAGTTTGGATGTTTCTAACTTTTCCAGATTATGAAGGCATTTGGGGATCATGTATCTACTGTGATAGCAATTAAATTTAGAGATTGCTTACCAATCACAAAAGTATACTTTTTGATTCTTAATGTACAGTTTTAAAAAATGATTTTCATTGCAAAAAGTGAGGGACACCAAAGATCAGTTTATTAGGTCTTGTTTGATAAATAACAACCATTTGTTTTGGTTACTTTTTGTTCTTTTTTAACAAATGAAAAACCACAATGAGAAAGATAACAGTAATTTAGCAACACTGGCAAGACAATTGGCTACAAAACAAACAAGAAGAAAACAGAAATAAAGGCAACTTTTTGAATGTTGCCAGATACATACAAGATGATCCATAGCAACAGAATTGATAGAATGATGTGCTTTGAGACCGATCCGTACAAGTTTAGGAGTATATGAGCGGACATTTTCATCACGAAC
Source organism: Trichilia minutiflora (assembly GCA_035590515.1). Taxonomy (NCBI): domain Eukaryota; kingdom Viridiplantae; phylum Streptophyta; class Magnoliopsida; order Sapindales; family Meliaceae; genus Trichilia; species Trichilia minutiflora. Next base: position 2,241,193 of record JAVXUL010000013.1, on the reverse strand, counting down.
ACCTGAGAAATACAAAAAGGAATATGATTTAAACACAGACACTACATCAGCTAAGAAGCAAATCACTAAATACTAGATACATATATAAGCAAGTTACCACCAGCTCAATGCATTCTTGAATAGCAATCAAAGTTTTCAACTTTCCTGGTCCATCTTTTCAATCATTGTCATAAAGTGAGCCAATGTGGAAATCAAGTTATTTTGCAAGGTATGGCCTATATTTTGTGCATCTGGTTTCTATAGAAATTAAGAAAGCATTTCCCAGAAAACAAAAACAGATAGAAAATGTACTAACATTTGAAGAAACTCAATCATTTTGTTATTTGGTTAAAGATCAAGCTTGAAAATTGTTAAACTAAAATTAATATCTTGAAAAATGGACATTGAATAAAACAACAAATATTTATTAAACACTTTCCTTGTGGCACGTAAGCTAAGAAAAGTACAGCAAATGCTTAGTCATATGAATTTATTTATAGAATCTCCAAAGTAAGTGTAATCTATTTTTCCAAATGCTGGTTCTGCACTAAAAAACGAATGATGCGCCATTATTTGGAAAATGCACTACCAGCCACTTAAAAAATAAATAAATAAATTTTCATATGATGTGCATACTCAGCCTAGAATTACTAGTAGAATGCAAAATAATAAGCTAGCATTGATAGTTGCCAAAGTTCAAAAAAAATTATTATCATAATTTTAGTGGTGTCTATCGAACCCAACCCGGCGGTTTCGGGCCAGATCAAAAAACCAAAAAGGGTAAAACAGGCCCGAATAGGTAGTTATAACGGGCCGGTTCAACGATTCGTATTTGCTAGAATCGGCCTAGAACCAAAAAGTGAACAGTGACAGGACGGTCCCGGTTCCGGTTCAACCCGCCGGTTCACTGCTGCCTTTTTATTTTTTTTTATTTTATTCGGTGGTTGAACCGGCCCAAAACGCCGGTTCAACCCGCCAGGTCAGTGGCCACACGGTTCCGGGACAAGTTGGGGGTTCCAAATATGTGGAACCTGCACAGCCCGTTTATATAGACCCGGAACTGGACTGGCCCGTGTGAATGGTTCACAGGGCAAGTTCGGGTCCGATTTTTGACAGGCCGGTTCGCGGGTCGACCCAGCCCGTTAAACACCTTTACATAATTTAAATGCTCTGACTAAGAAAACAAAAAGATATCTTTCTGCATTTATAAAATGCTCATGGCAATATATTAGGCAAATACTCCAATTTGATAACACTCCAACATTACTCTGAAATTTCTTATTTATTTATCTTTTCTCTTGAACTTGAATCCCTACAAATGGAAAAGATAGTAAAAATAATAATGCACTAAAATTTAAAAATAAAAAAAACTACAAAAATATCAAAATACATCTGGCTTGGTGCTATGGAGCAGAAGCAGACAAACCATGAAAAAGCAGGCATGATTATGGAGAAACTTATACCAGTGTTTAAGAGGCGCAACACAATCTCATCAAGCGCTGAGTTTGATGGAGCACATACCAGCACTCGTACACGATATCTGCGACTGGAATTAACTACCTCTGGTTTCTGCACATTAATTAGTTTAGGACGTATGATTCTATGACATCCAAGTAATTCCATGCAGACTTAATGTACCAACTCATTTCCAGTAGTGGGATGTAGACTTAAACGTACCAACTCATTTCCAGTAGTGGGAAAAAAACCATCATCACCATCAATAGGCATAATATTATCCCTAGGATTGCCACCAACTAACCATGGGGATGCCAGTGCCCAATGATTGTATCTGTGAAATATTTAAACATTACAATCCAGTAAGCACAATCAATAATATAAAAATATCAAGTTTTATCACATGGAAAAATTAAAGATGTCAATCTGTCTCCCTGAATTGGTCTCAGTGGTTTAAAAATTCCAAGTACTCTTGGATCTTTTGTTGCATAGGTAATACACAGTCCTATAGATACTATACATTTCACTATGAAAAAGATATGTACCGTACACCTGAGTTAGACGTAGAAATTCTCACCATTTACATGGATAGAAGACATTTTAACATTGGAATAAGATGTACATTTCCATGTTAAACACTAAAAGTGAACCGACTTCTATAAGTCATACATATGTGACTTGATTATTTGAAAGAAAAACAATTAAAAACAAGCATCTGTTCAAAAATTTCAAATACCCAATACCCTCTCAATTATAGAAAGAACTTATTGCTTATGACTGAATTGTTAATTTTCGTCAAGTCTTAAGGACTTCAATATAATCATGCACTGTTGACTCCTCTCTCTGAAAAGACTTCTACTCTATGTAATCTTGATAGTTCACACGCTTGATTCTTCTCTGTTGAAAGCCTTGTTACTCTATGTCTGCATAAGATCCACTCAACCACCTCCACTACAAATCTTCCCCTCTAATTGACAACTAAAACATTTCAAGAAGATTATTTAAAGCACCACCCACTTGAATAACATTTCAAAAATTACAACAATCTAATCATTTTAAGGTATGCGTGCTTGGGATACCCAAAAAACATATGTATTGATAATACTAAGGGAGCCAACCCTAGGATATCTAAAGCCCAAGCATTACGTCCTACACTCTCTACTCTGTCAATTTCCAGCACATTAGTACTAAGAAGAAGCAGACGCCTTTATCTAACTGAATTTGGGCACTATTGGTGCATTGGAGAGAGCAACTCCTATGCAGATTCAATGTTAAAAATTTATACATTATACGGGAACAAGTTTTTTTCTTATATATATAAGATTTTGGGCAATGCGCACTCCCATCCTAGTAACATTTTTTTTTTCAAAAACAAGACTCATCCTAATAACATTTTACTCACCCAAGCTTCAACTTTAAGGAATTCAACGAATTTAGGGTGCTTCTGGTATTGTGTCCTAATGGTGTTGCTTGAATTTATTTTTGAAAATAAAAATGATTTTTTGGAGTTAAGTGTGTCAAATGAATGAAATAAAAAATATTGTATTTAAAACAAGGAAAGTGACAGATAAAAAGCCTAAAATTCCCAAAGCCCAAAATTGTGTTCTTTAACTTTTCTTCAAAAAAGGAGAAAAAGCCAAAATCATTTTCAACGAGCCATTTTCGCAAAACATTTAAATGAACATATATATATAATTTTCATTTAACAAAAAATGGCCGCTATAAAAGACATTAAACAGGATACTAAAATCTTCTGAAATTAAAAATAAAAAATAGAAAGGAAGTTAAAACGCATACTTAAAGAAACAAAATTTTGAAATAAAAGATAAAAAAGTACTCAAGCCACTTCAGGTAGAGCACAAGTATTACTTAATATCAGTAAAATAGAAATTTTGAGTTGTCAGTTATCACTTACTTTTCATGCATGGGTAGTTCTGGTCCACGCTTTATTTCACGCAAGAAACCCCTATATGAAAGACACCACCAAAATATAAAAAATAAGAAAAATTAGTAGAAAATAATTGTACAAACACAACTATCCAATTCTGAAATCTAAAAACTGAATTCCATACTTGGAGTGCACTCTAGCTGGAGTTGCATGCAAGATAGCACTAAGAAGTCCGAGGATGGTCTGTGTTTTTCCTGTTCCAGGTGGCCCCTGGATGAAAGGCATACAGGCAATGTCATCAATTAATATGCTCAATCCATAATCAAACAACCATAATTGCATTATTTTACAGCTCATATTGTGTCCACTACTTTCCTCAAGTGCTTGGCACAAAATTCATCCATTCATGCTTCTTTAGGGAATTCTTGTCCAATCTCACCAATCTATAATTGATTTAGGATGTGTAGATTCCCACCAGAAACAATCCTCTTGATAATAAGTCCAAGTTGTACCCGACTCTTTCACCAAGTCCACCATTTACAAAGAAAAAAGCAGGACATACCTAAGGGAGTGTAAGCTCCCTTCAAATATATTGAACCAGAAATAGATTGTTCAAGCTGAAACTATATCCTATGTCCTTAAACATATATGATAATTTTGCTTTATATAAGCAAGATTCAGCCAAAAAGCCAAACTAATTGTCAAATGAGGTTCATAATGCTCATGCTAGGAGTACACATCATTCATGTATCAGACATTGCTTACATGAATATACTAAGGCATCAAATTACACCTAAATTGTTGAATTTTTTGTATCTTTGGTTAAATTTGAAGAGTCTAGATAATGTTAGTATTTACATGTAAACATTACATAGAAAAATTTTTTTTTTAAAAATTCAACCTAGGAAAGCTTTTCTTCTCCTCGCCCTGAACAAGACTAACTCCCAAGCATATGAATTCTCAAAAATTTTCATAATTAAAGTAACTAAGATTAAGATAAGTTTTATTCACTTGGGAACGAGAAGGACTTGCAATGTTTGATTTAGTAGTTACAATAAGAAGAAAAAGAGAGCCAATCAAATTGCACATAGTGAAGAAAAAAAAGAGGACATAAGCCACACCTGTATCAATACAAAGGCTTTACGAGATAGACCTTCCTGCAATAAACATCAATGTTCATACGACTAGTAAAGGTAGCTCAAAAAAAAAAGAAAGAAAGAAAGAGAGGAGTGGCATTTATACGTAAATATGGAATTTAAATAGAAACATAATTCAAGAAAGAGCTTACATATATTGCTTCTAGTTGCGAGACATTATGATTTTCTTTAATATATTCATGTAGAGGTCCAGGAATTTTCCAACCTTGGTCTTGAGAACCAGAACTTTTCTCGGTAGCCCTTAATATCAAATCCTTGAAGGGGAGAGAGCCAACCGACCGTAGTGCAATATATTCACGGATAATAGTTGATAAACTGCAAATCTGTATCAAATATTGCATTTCTTGAGGGCCAGAATTATGTGCCAGAGATGTTTGGGGATAAATGTTAAAAGAACATGATTATATAAGTTGCAATCACAAAATCTTTGCCAATACTAGAATAATGTCAATGCATACTATTACCCAACCAATCTGATATAAAGATTTTTCTATCTACACATGCTTTTGCCAAGTTCATTCTGCAACGTAACATTATATTTCACTAAAAATTAGCATTTACACAAAAAACAAAGATAGTATAGAAAACAAATGAACTACAAAAATGTTTAATTATTAAGAAGCAACTTACTTTCAGGCTAAACAAGCGTTTCTCCACTGCACTGATAGAAGAAGTGATAAGAGAGCGCATATTCAATAGCCTTTGAGATTTAACAGCCTCTTTGTTGATTTGCATGACCTCTCCGGCCAAATACATTCTCAGTCTTAGAAGATTTGCTTGGCTATGCTCCACCAATGCAAATGCATATGTTGTTGGAAACTTTGAACCCTCTTTGAACTGCAACAAATAATAATTTTTCCAGCTATCAAGACCACAAGCTATTCTAACTATAACATCATCAATATGCTTCTAAGAAGAAATAGGAATTACAGAAAAAAATAGAAGAAAGTACATAAAGAAAAAGACAAAAACACTATTTTCAGTTCTATTTGGATTTATCTATATCTATATCAGCTTGAACCATTTTACGGTATTACAATGCACAATGCATTAATTTGTTGAGTATCCACAAGCTGGACAAAAAGTCTGTAGCCTCTCAAAATTATTTTAGTTAACATGCAAGAACACTTCTGCATCTTCTACAATTTTTCATCATTATTCAGAATTATATTTACAAAACAAGGAAAAAAATACAAAAATTTAAAACAATCTGTGAATCCAATTACCTCCTCTTTTGAAAGTAACAAAAGATCGTTTGGTGCTATTGATTCCCCCTCATCAGCTTCATAAGTGATGGCAGGTAAGTGAAACTCATCAGCCTCACTACACTCCATAACCAACCTGAGCTTCCATTCTTGCACTGTAATCACAAAGAAAAAGGCTTTTGCATCATGTTCTAAACCTCAAATCATGTAAGAAACAAAAAATGATGAAAAAATAGTCAAAAATATTGCTAAGAAAAAATGGAAAAAACAAACTCACAAACCACCTCAACATCAGAGTCCCAAATTTTATAGAAATGACAACAAATCCTCTCAGGTAAAACAATTGCTATATTATACCAACAATATTCTACCTCACACGCAAATAGTGCCCCAATTTTCACTCAACGAATAGTAAAAGGGCATAAAACATAATAGTTAAATGAACTGTTTTTTTTTTCCTTAATTTTCCTAGCTCTCTTAGGAACGAAGCAAAAGCTAGAAAGGAGAAAACACCTTCTTCCTCGTCTTTCTTTTGAATAATTTGAGCTTTGACTTCTTCAAACAAAAGCGGCTCAAAAGTAGCCAAATAATCATCAACATCCTTATAGGTATCCTTCACCTCTCTTAGACATAATATATCCCCATCAGCTTTCTTACTATTTTTGTCATTTTTCTGCTTTCCAAAAACAATAAAGAAAAATCAAAGCATTATTTAAAATAAATACATTTGATTTGAACATAGTATAAACATGAGTGGATTTGCGTACCTGGGATTCTTTGACCAGGTGAAAATAATCCCAACCAAGAATGATTTTGCAGAAATGCAATATCGAAGCTTCATCTCCTTTGTCAACAGCCATATTTCTAGAAAAAGAAAATTCCAAAAAAGAAATGAAATCATGTAATGCAGGTACAAAAAATATGAACAAAATGAAATACAAATCAAACAAAGCCTAATAAGAACAATTAGAATAAACTGAATTTGAGTTTTTCCTTTTCTTTTTTTTTTTCCAATTCATTCAACATTTCTAGCTAACTAGAATTCTTCAATGATTGACGAAAAATTAATTAATGAAATGAAAAAGTTCTCCAAACTAAATACCTCACAACAAGATGGCTGCCCTCTGATTGGAGAGAATGAGAGTTATGAATCTTTTTGTTCATAAAAAGGGTTTTACAAGAGCACGGTTTTAGATTTAGTCATACATATTATTTATAATGCTCATACCCGCCTCATGCCTATCCCATTTCCCGAATAGTGGCTCCACATAACAATTTGAGAATAAGTCAATTGCAAAGTAACCGAGAAACAAAAACTATACAGAGTCTAAGATTCATAAACAGTCTTATTTTGGAAACAAATTTCATAAATTGATACATACCAACAAAATCAAAACCTGTACAGTACACACACCATACTACTGATACAAATCAATTATTTACTTATAAGTAAATTTGTACATAAATTTTGTACATACTCACAGACCACAGTCAGTTTCAGCCTTCAAGCAAAGTGTTACAATCGACAATCGGCAGCTGGTGGGGATCCTATGGCGCGGCGAGCGAGAATCGGCAGCTAGCGGCTTAGCTGAGGCTCGGCTGTGGATTCGACAGCTGGCGTGAGCGACAATCGGCGTCGGTTTTTTGGGTTTATAATTTTTGTGTTTTTTGTATTGAGAGATAGGAAATGAAAAAAAAATTTTCCCGGAATAACAGTGAATTGTGAGTTTGGGGTTTTAGGGTTTTAAAGAATATTACAGTTTGGGAACATGGAGATATCATGCAATCCCATTTCCCGCCCTAAATTGAAAAGAAAAATAAAATGGGGATGATATCCAACCCGTTTTGAAAAATCATGATGGTCTTATTGGCTTCAAACAGGATGGATTAAATAAGGAGTTATTTTACTTATTTTGATAATAAAATTATAATTAATTTTTAAAATTTTTGTTTCTAAAAATAATTAAAATTAATAAAATTTTTAGTTTTGCTCATCATTGAAATTCAAAAAATTATATTTTTTGAATTTTAATATTTTTAATTATTTTTTTTATTTTTTTAATATTTTTAAACTAAAAAGTAATACTTCTAATTAGGGAGAGAAGCGTTAAATTCAAAAATATCATATACTATTTTGTCCTGAAATAAAATAAAAATTAATTTTAGAAATACAGTTAAAAACGTTTTCCAAATTAAAAGAACTCAAATATAGAAGCAGAAACTCTGCTATCGTTAGTTCAGGGGTAAATAATTAAGTTCTCGTTATCTTTAACGACAATAGAAAATTTCATCACTTCCAATTGCAAAACTTTAATTAATGTTCTAAATGGAGTATATTAGGATGGATTGTTAACGATGGGGTGCTTCTTCTTTACGGTCAGGATTGGAGAAGCGAGATCTAAAATCCAACGTTGCTGCTGTAAATCTGCAAATGAAACATATTGGAAAATAGTCAAACTATTTATGGGTAGGGAAATAGCATCAAGTTCGTTGCCTAAATCAAATGATGAAAGATGAAATTAGCACCAATTCAACTCCTGCAGTCAACATTTAAGTACAACACAAAAACTTTTTACGCTTGGTAGACTAGAAGTTTTCATGAAATGCTAGAATTGCCTACAGAATTTTACTAGGGATCTGACCATAGCATCCAAAAGGGATGTTCAGTTGCAGAAATCAATTCCGTAAGAGTTGTACCATGTTCATACTGCAGTAAATTCATCAACATAACTGAACCACCATAGTCCATTGTCCATGTTAAATATTCAATTCAAATGAAAATCAATACATAAAAGAATATTCAATTAAAAAGAAAGCTTAACATAACACTTTATTGACATAAATAAGACAGAAGAATTGCATAGGGGCATTCCTCTTGAAATGCAACACCCTTTGCAGTAATCTGTTAAGATGATATACTAAATTAAAATTTAATTAAATTATTAAACCATTAAAAACAATGGAGTTTAGAGTAAAACTCACTTATGATTAGACAACAATATGGAAAATATCAAATCCTTTTGCTATATGGAAATAGAAGATACACCATGTCAAAAATAATGAATACAAAGATATGCTTGGCTAACCATAAAACATGGGAGAGTGAAGAGTTATTAGAACTCTCTATCTTTCCATAACACTTATAATGAATGAAGGTAAGTGAATATATAATATGGGAGACTTTCTATCTTTCATAATACCCATAATGAATTAAGGTAATTGGATTTATAATGTGGGAGACTTCCTACCTTCTATAATACCTATGATAATGATAGATAATAAGTGTTAAATATGAGAGACTCCTTACCTTCCCATAACACATATTGATAATGATGAGTAATGGGTGTTAAATGTGATATAACACCTACAATGATGAGAAAAAGTGGGGAGTAATGGATGACTCCCCATCTTTCTCATAACTTCCTTTATAAAAGGAGAACTTTATTCCATAAGAAAAGTTCTTTTGGGAACAACTTTTGATGTTTTACAAAATCTCTATATTCTTGTAAGAATTCAAGATATTTAGACTGTGAATTCCATATTCAGTGTCCGTTGTTGTGACCCAGATTCAATCAATAAGAAAGGGACCATTATTTACGGCAAGAAAAATCCATAAGTTTTTATTGTAACAACCTTATTTTATTATTTTTCTAACATTGGTATCAGAGCTCCATGATTAAAAGTATTGAAATTTATATGAAAAATTTGAAGATTTATATTGCTTAAAACTTAAATTCATGTTTCTGTATAGTTAGGACAATTATTTCTAGAGAATCATTGTATATCTTGCAAAACATAAAAAACTATGAAAAATGATTATTTAAACACATGAAACAAAATTAAAATCACTGAGTTATGACCAAAGATACATTCTGACTTTTAATTGGATGCCGTCAACTCGGATTGACCCGCTGGAGGTAGACGAAAATGGGACTAATTTTTTTAATAAAAAAATTTATATAACTTTTGTAATTACAGAAATATCAAGATTTTTTATTTTAAAAAAAATTAATGTTGGGAATTGAACCCAATTCCTAAAATAAGCAAATGTATGTCTTTTGCCCGCTAGTTTGAAATTTATTTTGTGATGTTTATGTAATTATAAATATAATTATAAAAAAAATAGTTCTTCCATAACTTTAAAACTTCAAATTCTTCCATAACTTTAGAGACTTCAATTTTTTTTATAAATTATTATTGTAATAATTCACACACACAATAAAAAATAAAGATATTTATTTATTTATTTGGGAGAACTGTATCCGATCTTTCTCATATATATACCTAATTGTATTTTTTCTTGTTTGTCAAGGAAAAATAGTACGCATTATTTGAACCCCAATTAGGATACATACTGAAACTCAGAGGTTTCGATCTGGAGACATGTTGACTAATTTGTGTGATCAGTGATTGAATCCAGACATGGATATAATTTATTATGTGATTCAACTAAATGAGAAAATTCAAGAAGCTATCTTTGTTAGATGTCACTTATCTGAAGATTAAAATTTTTTATTTTATATAATAATCTTTCGAAAAGATGGAAAATTATTATGTATGCTTTATGAAAGTCTCTTAAGTCTAGCAAAACCTATAAAAAGCTAGTAGTATTGTTTGTACAATACGATAGTAAAAGAAAGTTTAGGAAAAACAACTTTCATCCCAACCTCAAACAGATTATAGATTTAATCCCTAAGAGAGTTAAGGTTATTAAGTCTTAGTGAAATGTATATGTTTTGTTTTTAATAGTCATTCATTTGAATTATTTGTTAATTCAAACAAAAAAATTTATTTGTTAATTTTATGGCAAATTTATATATTTATGCAAATGTTATTTTACTTTATAATTTGTTTATTAACATAATAATAGAGATTGTTTGTGCCATGTGGGAGTATTCAAAATAATATTTTATTTTGGAACCAAACTTTATATAATAAAATTGAGTTAACGATGAATGGAAATAAAGATAATGGAAGATGATTGCATACTCTACGTACTCTTTCGATTCTATACTTTAGATGCATCGTTATTAATTTATTATTTATTTGTAAAGATTTAAGTGCGTACTTTGATAGGCATTAATATTTGTGCAAATTTATACAGTTAAAATTTCTAGACCAATGGCTTCAGCGACAAAAAACATAGTTACCGAATTTAATAAAGGATTTAGGCTTAATGGGGATAATTATGAAATTTAGAGTACGAAAATTCAATATGTGCTGAAGGAGCAAGAGACATTAGAATGTTTGAATAATACTATAAAACAGCCTAGAGAAGGTAATACCGCACAACATAGAAGAGAGTTAGAAGCTTAAAATGATTAGAAAAGAAAGAATTCTCTTGCTAGTATTACTATATTGAGTAGTATAAAGGATGGCATCATGTGAGATTTTGCAAATATGTGATAGCTTTTGAGATGTGGGTAGCCTTAAAAGAGAAGTTTGGTAGAACTTCCGTGACTAAGCTTAAACAACTTACAATTAAGTTTGATACTTATAAGAAGCGAGCAAATTATAACATGAGGCAACATCTACATCATATGTTAAATATGATTTGTCACGCCCCAAACCTAGTCGGTCACGTGGCAATCGTCGCGAATCCTAAAAATACATCATATTACTTAGAATGCACCTCTAGAACCCGCAAGACATTAGTACCTGTTTTCAAACTCATTAACCAAAATTAAAATGAAATAATAGGAATTGGAAGAATTTCAATCATACAAATATAAATCTCTGTATTTTTACAAAATACAATCCA
>JAVXUL010000013.1:2216390-2229648 GCA_035590515.1 Trichilia minutiflora | reverse complement strand
ATCTCCATCAACAGTGGAATGGTGATGAGTTCACAACTCATGCGTGCACCCCCAAGGAATCGAACACTAGATCTCCATCTAAGTGCACGTTCTTGTAAACACCTGGGCTGCAGCTCAGGTGGCTACAAGAACGTGCGCTGGATATTAGATATCCAGGGTTCGATTCCTTAGAGGTCATGCATGAGTTAGGTGATGTGCTCCACCGTTGCAATGGGTTGCAAAGCCCAAAAGTTGGGGTGGAGGCATAGTTCCAACATCACAAACACCCTAAAACTTTGGTTTTATGATATTTAGGTCCCTAATAGGTCAAACCAATTTTGACAAAATATTTTTCAATTCCATTTCATATCTAAATATAAATGGAACAATATAACTTATCATAAGTTATATTCAAGTCATTTTATAAAGGTTTTGGATTTGTTAAACTATTTTACATATAAATCGTTTACACTTTTCGGTTTTATATTATCTCCGAGAGTGCTAGCCCTCTTGTAGATAGCATTTAATCTCTCTAATACCAAGGATAAATGCAAGTTCATGATTGTGATCTCTTGGTTCATTGTGATATTAGCTGTAAGTCAGAAACGATCTTATTGAGTCCATTTCGAACCATTCAAATACTTAATGATTATGGTTGACGTCTAACAATATGCTATAGTCCCTAAATCACAATGAAAAAAAAAATCTTCATCGAACCTTTCACTCTAGATTGTATGAGCCATGTAAGTAAATTCCTTTCGTTCGTTTAATCCCAACTAAATTAGGGTTCATGGGAGTCAAACTCAGTTTTCGCTAGGATTAGTGATCATTATACTCTGAACTCGTTATCAAGAAACTCTATCATGTAACTATATAGTGCTTTGGCCAAAGACTTTGATTTCAGGCATTTATCACAATCTGAATGGGAACTCAAATCCGACTCTAGTCAACGGAATCTCAAAATCCTTTATATCGAGTTAACAGATCCCTTACTAACAAACATTCACATCCCGATGTAAATAACATGACTAACTCGGCTTATTATACAAGACATAATTAGTCTCGTATTTATACACAATATGAACCATATGAATCTATACCAGATAACGATAATGATGTCTCAGGTCAGAAGAGTACTTCTCATACTAATGGAATTATACGATGAGTTGACAACATATATCTATATGATTCATCATATTTGTAGTCATATTTGAAAAATAGTTCTACTAACTATTAATCCAAACTAATGTTCTAATAAAATGACTATCATGTTACCCGTACTAATATCATCTCATGATATTTACCAAAGATATTAAGTATTCCTACTATACAATATTGATGCTCAGTTGATATAGTTTATTTAAGAAACATTTTGATAACTTTATTATCTGGGCTATTCATATATATATTCTATCATTAGTATGTATAATAATAGTAAGTAACATACACATTTGAATCAAAAATAATTTCTTTATTAATGAATCAGTAATATACATATGTACAGTACACATCATTCACAGTAATTCAATACAAAATACCCAAAATCGATGACACTAATGATTTTAGGGTATATTACACTAACATTATTAAGATATAAGAGCAATAATTTTAAGAGTGAAATATGAGAAATTTATGACATAATTATAAATGATATTGGTGGAAGTTTTATTGACTTTATAAATGATATAATTATAAATAGTTTAGGATCGTTTATAGATTTTAAGATATGAGATATTCATTTCAGTGAGAATATATACAAGTTCATTAGAAGATGTGATTTGTTAAGAAATCTATTTGTGTAATTTTTGACATATCATATCAAAATAGTATAATAAAATCTCATTTTATTATGATTAATGTTAAAGCAATAAATTTATTGGGATGAAATTTCTTTTTAAAGGAAAGTCTAATACGTTGAGATAAAATTATAAATATTGTGAGAATTAAGTATATGAAATGTTTAAGAGTTAATGTAAAATTTTTATACATTTATTTATTAGTAATAAATATGAATTTTGTAATATTTGAAAAAGGAATTCTAGTAAGCTATATTATTTGATTTGATTATAAAATAACCTGATTTATCAATCAAAGGTATTTTGATCATTTTGCTCACTAGGATATTTTTGTTATTTTTATAATAAGCCTATACGTGTATGATTAATGAGTAAATGACTCAATATTAAAGTTTAATATGTAATTTGAGAGGATTTTTATGAAAAATTATTAAGTTTTGGAGAGGTTTTATTTTGGGCTTCAACTAGCACTTGAGCTTTAAAAAAAAATTCTTGCTAATTGAAAATAGTAATTGGCCAACGACTTTTCGTTACTTAAAAAAGACAAAGATACGATCAAGTAAGAAGAAATCATAGTAAAATTAGAATTCAAATGAAGGAGAAAATAGTAACAAATATAGGGGAAGGTGAAAATCGAAAGCATAGGAACCCTAAGCCAAAATCCAAGGCCAAACTAGCCCACCACCCCTACCACTAGACCGGTCACGATTCTAGCACTAGTTTTGGTTGGAAACAGGTGACCAAAATCGATGTGGGTGCCAATCATAGGGTCAATTACCATCTTCTTCTTCAAAACGACGTTGGTTGTGTGTTTTTGACCTTAAAATTTCATTTTCACCCCTTCTAAAAATTTTTTCTTCTTTAACTTCAAGGACACTTTAGTAATTACTCAAGGTCTTATAAATATGTCAACAGAGGGGAATTATTCATTTTCATTTTCTCCTCCTCTCCAATAGAAGGGAATTATTCATTTTCTTCTTCTCCTCATCCTCTCCCTAATGTTTTACTCCCCTTCTCCTACAATATCTATAATTTTCCCTCTTCTTCTAATTTCTTCACTTTCTACATATTAAACTCCTATCTCAAAATCCTAAAATTTAGGTTTAATTTTATATTTGAATTATTGTTCATATGAGGGGTTTTCAACAATTGACTAAGATTAAAACTAAAACTACCTAGGGTTAAAATTAACTAATTGGTAAGATTTTTAATATTTTTCTAACATTAATTTTATATTTGAATTGAATTTACAAATTAGAGTTATTATACACTTAAGATACTATTGTACAATCGAGATTTTTATAAATTTAGATTCAATTTTGATAAATTAACTTAAACTAAGTTATTTAGGGTATAGAATGAGTAAATATGGTATAAAATTGTCAAAAATTAGATTTTGGTTTAAAGAAGCTACAGGAGGCAGGCAATGAATTAAAAGTCGAATTGATGATAATTATTGAATTATGAATTGGTCATGGGATTCCATTGTTAGAATGGGATAAATGATTGAAAATAGAATTAATTCCAATAGTTAGATGCTAACTAGTAAACCTAAGAACTTTATGAATGATTTTGACATATAAGATATGTATTATTATTATTTGAAATATAAGAATTAATCTAAATATCAATATATATAATTAGATATCAAATGCTCGAAATAGGAGCATGAGCAAAGTAAAAAATTGTAGGGGTGTTAACCCTCGTAAGCAATGAGTAGACCCTTTTAATTTATTTTTAATTTTTTTAAGTATTTTATAAAAACTTATATATTTTCAATATTTAGAAAGTTATATATTTATTTTATACCACATGTATTAAAATAACTATTTGTTCTATAATTCATTTTATAACTAAGTAAATAAATGGCATATATTTTGATTGATATGTATATGAGGCCTCAGAGGCCAAGCATAGCATTGAAATGAGATTATTATATCATTCTTTTTGTATATCAACTTTTATGATTGTGAATGATAATAGTTTTATATATAATTATTGATTTCATAATGATTATAGTTTATATTTTCGAATTTTGATTTAGATTCAATAATGATTGTTGTATGATATTTTGATCAATTAAGGCTAACTAAGATTTTTATTATGTTATATTGAGTTGATTTGCTTTCGAGGATCATTTTATATAAAGATGACTTTATTGCATTTCATGAATTCATATTTAAATTTATATACTAATTTGCACATAGATGATATAGCCAGTTGGCCAAGATTGTTATGATTTTATTTACATTTGATAATTTTATATTATGATCAGGTCGGAGGGTAAGATGATTTGATTCATTTGATGATGCATATTTATAATTATATGGCCAAGGAGACCTTGGCCAAAAAGGCTAGAATAGTAGCTACAAAGATATATAACTTAGAACAGAACTAAGTAGAGGTAGCCTAGATGATCGGAGTTACAGGTAGCCTAGAACGGACCTAAGTAGAAGTATCTAGGTGATCAGAGTTATAGGTACAATTTTCTTAAAGCAGACCCTAGTGAAGGCCACCTAGGTGATCACAGTTATAGGTTATCACCTATCCGAGGTCCATGTGCAAGGTAACCTAAGGTCGGACCTCAAAGAGATCGCCTAGGTGATTTAGAGGCCATGGTTATGATATCTCAAAGATAATTATGAGTGTCATTACATGACTACTCAAGGCAAACATCAATGGTGAACCAAAATTTTTAAATAAAAAGTGCTTACATTATACTACCTTATAATAAAGAATACTATTTAATAATAACCATTGTTTTATATGTATAAGAAAAATTCACTGACAACTTGAGGGTGCTCCTAATCAAGATAACTATTGAGGAAAGAGGTCAGCCTGAAGATTTTTCAAATAAAATAGGTCATAATTTTTTTAACACATTAAATTTATGATTTTATTTAATTTAAATCTTTTTAACTAATATGACACACACACACACACATATATATATAATAATTATTTTCTCTATTTGTTTACTCACAGAGTATACATCTATATACTCATCTCTTCATACTTCAGTTTTAGGTATATTAGAGTCGAGTGGAGCAAATAACAAGTGGTAGTGATTGCATCAAGATTTAGAACACTTAGGTATCTTTCTTCACTTGAGTCACAATTTTATAATTTGAGTCTATTGGAGATTATGTAAACATTTATATTATTTATTAGATTCCTAATATTGTAAAAGAATTTATGAGACTACATGATTTTTATATTTTATAAATTGATAATTTATTTCTTGTGATACAATGTTTTTAAATGTCTCGAAGAGATAAATGGATGATATTATGATGTAATACTTGAATGAGATATAAATTGTAGCTTGTTAGAGTTTGGATTAGTTGAATGACTATTGAGAGTGTTTATAAATGATTTGAGATTACAAATAAGTACTTTAAAAGCCTTATAGGCTCTATACATATATTTTAAAGTTTAGAATGTTTATCAAGGATTTATGATAGTTTAAAAAAAAAATGAAGAGATTGTTCTTGATGATCGGGGATAACAACAATGGAATACCAACAAAAGCACCATAGTTTTAAATCAAATCAAAAGAATGCACTGCTCTATTATTTGAAGAACAAAATTCAAGAAATTGTACCTTAACTTCATTCACAATTAAGTAGTATTATCTGTGTCTATAGCAAAAAAATAATCATTGGATGCCTTAAATTATAAGGTTTAATGTCCATTTGACTTCCAAAGATGAAAGGTTGAACAGACATTCAGTACTTCTTAGTAACCTGAAACCAAAGCAATACCTCAAAAGACTTCATTCATGCAGTTGTTTGGACCACCCATCAAATCTGAGACCTTGACCACGACCACGAGGCCTTCCGTTTCCATGACCACGGCCTGTAATATTCCATACAGCAATTTTAAAGTAACACATATGGCAAAGGCATAATATTGGAAGCAAACTCCATAACCTAGAAGAGAACAGCTGAACAGTTGAAATTAATATTATTTGTAGTAATGGGTGGAAACAATCAAATACGTGCACAAGCCGACCCACAAATATACAGGCTCTTGCCAATCTCTCATCATGGCAAAGTATGCACATAAGGAAATGCTTGGTACCCTGGCTATGATCATCTGATTCTAAATTAAACAGAATCACTGCTTATTATGATCATTAATATAGAAAATTTTTATCACTAGTTGGGAACTTTATCTTGTCTTAATGTGTAATTTGAGGCCCACATTAGACTTCAATGTCATTTAGCATTTGAAAGTTGCTTCAAACCATATGAATGAATAATAATTTGATAATGTAATTAAATATTGAATCTTGAGAATAAAAAAGGAGAGCAAGCCAAATATACAAAAGCTCATTCTCTTATTATATGTGATGAAAAGTTGTATATTAGACCTCCCTCTAGCTTCCTTTTTTTTCATTTGATCGACCTCCCTCTAGGTAGTTAAAACTCATGATTTACAGACGGTATTGATCCATCTCTAAGTTTAACTATCATCGAATTATTGTACTAATCGAAATTTTATGACGCTAAAAAATCCTTTGATGTCTGTATGTTCACCAAATTCTAAGCTAAGGACTGCTATTGGACCTTACTACCCAACCACTACTAGTTTGTACTTCATTCAAGTGATTGAAATCCATATCATTTGCTCCAATTTTATGAATCATTATACATCAGACAATTTGTTTCCAAAATAGTTTTTACAGGTACTTATATTCAGCTTCCCAGCACACCCATGGAAATGTCTTGCATTTGGTAGACCCTCCTATGTCATTGATAGCATATGTATCCATTTTAGCCAGCTTTACATGCTTACGGAGAGCGAAAACCAACCACCATCAAAATCATTAAGAAGAAAACCATCAAACAGACCATGATTTAGTTTGGCATAAAAAAATTCCAATATTGAGAGACAAAGAGCAAGAGATGAGCACTGTGAATCAAAAAAGAAATTACCACGGCCTTGAGCAGGAAAGGCTCCTGATCCACCATAACCATTCTCATATCCTGACTCTTGCCGTATATTTCTTCCACCATACTGCCTCCCCTGCCCGAGGGAAGGGTGTCCTCTACCACGACCTCTGCCTCTACGTCCATATCCAGCCCCACCATCCCAATGTCCATTATTGTACTCTGCCACACCATTGCTATTACCTGCATAAGAAGAACAAAAAAGTGATTGCCATTGCAGCTTCACTCCAACCTTCAGTACATTAAGAATTGCATGTTCTACTTAACACAGCCCGACCATCTTTATCCAGCTAACAATAAATCAAGAATATGTAACCAAAACCTGAATATCCCAAAAAATTTTAATTGTAACACAAACTCACTTCCTTCCTGTCACCAAAGAAAACCTAACTAGTTAAGAGCTAGATGTCTTCTATAAGCAATAAGATGTCCCTCTCGCTCCCTGCTGCCAGATCTGAGAAATATCAATACTGTCTTGTGGGGGGTCACAACTCAAAAGGGGTTTGGCTTCATTTGGTATTGAAGAATGAATGGGAATCACAAAAAACATGTATTACCAAATACATTTTTAAAGTACAATAAAAGCACCATAATCCAAACAAACCTTTGATAGTTAAGTTTATCAAGTTGTGATTCCTAATGGCCATCACTAATTCGTTAATTGCAAGGGCAGGATGAAAATTCAACAAATTAACAATTAAACTTGCCTCCATTCTTTGCTTGACCTTGATTACGTTGGCCCTTGCCTCGCATGCCAGGTAAGGCTTCTAATTACATGACATTCAAGTGTAAATATTAATTTATGCTAAAAAATTTAAAGATGAAAAATGCTCAAGCATTAACTTATAGCTCACCCCCTCCATCATCATAATTAATAAGTGGCTTAACTTGATCAGCTGGGATTGGTGGTTGGTATCTGTAATTGTTCAAAAACAGCATATCAAGATGCATGTTATCAAGATTGTACAAAAAAAGCAGGAAACAATGATGCTTGCAAAAATCAAAGCACCCAAGGTAATTTAAAAACCTTATGACTTGAACAAGAAGTAATATTAAAATTGACAATGATCATGAGAAAAAAGCCAAGAAAGAATGGAGGAAATGCTAAATACAAGCCATAAATTAAGGAAATTTTTCATTACAAAAAAAACTAGGGATCCCTATCAATGATTATTGGCACAGGCCAGGGCTGCATCCCCTACTCTCCCTTTATCTATTTGTATTCTGTTCTATAAAACTTAGGATACAAACTGTATCATAATTATATTAGACGAAAGAATTTTAGGAGGTAACATCACCAACAAAAACCCATCCAATGCCAACAATGAAACTGAAACTGTTCTATAAAAGCTTTCCTATGATATGCTGCAATTTGTGTGGATCTCTTGAGTAGTGATTTTGGCTGCATATTTTCTTGAGTAGTGAAAAAATATTGACCAGGGCATATCTGAGATGTAGATTTTCACCAAAAGCTATATAAATGTTGTGTGCCTAAACACACTAGAATCACATTGAAGAGAATGATTTCTGATAATTGGTCTTGCTTGTGTCATAAAGTCTTGTGAGATTTTGCCCATCCTTTTCAAGTTGAAGGAATTAAGTATTAAATTCATTTTGAATGGTTTGATGAGCGTTTTAAGGCCATGACAAATCATTTTTTTTTTCTATAATTAGATATAGACAGCGATACGAATCACTTAAAATCTAACAAATATAACTCTATGAATTAGAGGAACTCATGCAGAGCCTAAATGAAGTAATATTTTTCATTAATAATTTACATTCAAGCCCCCTGCAATATTCAATTTTAACAGATAACTCCTTCAAGAATTCGAACCAGGTCCCTACAATTTCTAAACTGCACAAATTATCCCGGCTGAAAAAACTTGTGATTCACAAGTTGAAGGGTCAATAATGCCTGATAACGATGAAAATTGCACAAGTGTGAATGTTTCAAGCGTGCCAGAGCAGTTATGAAAAGCAAGTATTTGGCTAGTGGTGAGTTGTGGCAGAGGTGAAGATTTTGGATGGTGTTTTTGGCTGAAAGAGATGCTGGATGATGAAAGTTCTTTAGGAAAAAGGTAGAGTGGGAGAAATGATTAAAGAAATAGGGAGAGAAATCAAAATACCTTCATTAATTATCCATCAATAACACCAAGTCTTTGTCAAAACTTTTCATTAATTATCCATCAGTAACAACAAGTCTCTGTCAAAACTTAGGCAAAGAAATTTATCCTAATAAGTAAGAGAAATTCTACTTAAATAAAAAAACTACATTATGAAAACTGAAAATGACTTAAACACCTATCAGATTCATGACTTAAATAAATGATAATCTTAAATTCCTATAGACATCAAAAGTGACTTCCTTATATACAATACAACATTAAACAGACAATAAATTTTCATATCATGTGTTGCATCAGAACTATCTAAGACAGACAAGAGAAGTATGACATCAATGAAGTTTCCTTTAGTTTGCTATTGAACCTATGTTTAGAAAAGAACACAGCTTTCAAACGTATTGAATACTTATTTGAGTAGAAGATGTGAATTTTAAGAAACTATTATTTAATCCACCTTAAAGATTCTAGATTTCAGGAGTTAAATCGTGCAACACCATCAATAATATTTTGACTTGTTTATTTCTGTTTATATCTTAGCGATGATGCTTAATGGTGAATTAGACTTGGATAACCATGAATTTCAAGTTCTTTGGTGATACACTAAAAAATGAAAATCTCATGCCATGGAATCAATATCAGCATTTGATAAACATGACAAATTTGAGACATAGATCTTAGCAATCATTTACCCTAATGAAGACAAATCCAGCTCCTTCTTTGACAAAGTAATAGTGATAACTGAAACATGGCGGGTGGTTTCTAGTCTGCATACATGAATAATGCAACAGCCAAATAATATACTTCATATATTTGGAAAAAAAGAATATATCAATGCATAGACTTATGAAAAGAAGCTGTATTCTTACGGAAGAAGCCCTTCCTCTAATGGCTCCCACAAGTCAGTTATGTCAATAGATCCAGTTGAAGTGTCTTGATGGAGACCAGCAATCCTCCTCTGAAAATATTAATGCATTTAACAAAATATTTTCAAAAAACAAGGGAAAAAATTAATGGTAAGCAAAATTCTACAACATAAACTTAAATCATGTAGCACAAAGATATGGGAAACTTAAATTTAAGAATATTCAACCATGTACTGAAAATAATAAAACCAAAATAACATTAATATATCACCTTCAGTAATTCAGCAATCATCACACTCTTGTTGATAGCTCTACCAGTAGCTTTAAGGACAATTTCATTGGAACCTTTTTCCTAAGAATAAAATTACAGATGACTTTGACTAAAAGGAATTTAATTAATGAATTAATTAAAAACTGTGATCTAACGTAAGTAGACTACACGCACAATGTACAATCATGAAAAGCAGAATGTAGAAGCACTATAAAGTTTTAACAAACCTGGAGTAAAGAGAGAGCGTAAGAAATGTAATTCCTGAGCCTGCCTTGAGCTGTTATTCTCAATTCATTCTCTTGTATCGCTGTTTCTGCCTTCGGCTTCTCTACTTTCTGGTACCGATCCATCTCCCTGTCTCTGCTTCATATATTTGAAATGAATAATTACCATAAACTTAACAATTTTCAGAAACATTAATTTTTTTTTACAAGAACAAACTAAGTTTAATATTATATTTTCTCTCCCTATTTTCTTAGTAAACAAACATTCGAAAAAAAAGAACAAAAAAATTAATCACCAAAATAAGTATTCGATTCTTCATTATTGTTACCAAACGCGGAAAACAAACTTGAATAAATGAGAAAGTAGACATTAGAGAGGAAGCGATACAACTGAAACAACCTGTCGTTTGGACTCTGGTCGCTTGCTTCTCGCTACAATGCTCTCTTAATTTAGGTTTGATTTTTTATTTTTATTTTTTATGCGAGTATTTATTTATTTTTCGGTTTTCTTCTGTCTCTGTTTCGTTGAAAACTTGAATTTCTAAATGAAGAAGGCAGTGGCGCGCCTTTTTGTTGGTATTTATGGTGGATAGGTTAGGGTTTTGACGGGGGGTCCAATACCGAAAAATTATTAAAATAAACTATTAAATTATTTTTTATAAAATAAAAATATTTTAAATTTTTAGTATTTATTTTTATCCACTTCTATTTTTAATTATAAACACATTTAATAAACCTAAACTGAGCATATTTAATAATTTAAACTAAATTAAACTTATATTTATATATTTTAAAACTAAATTTATTAATTTAAATTTTATAAATTATATATTTAAATAAAAATGAAATAAAATAAATTATAATTAAAACAAATTTTATACTTTAAAAATGAATTTATCAATAATAATTTAACTTTATTTTTAAAATTTTTAAAACTTATTTTTATTCAAATTTTGAAATTTTTATGTTTAAATTATTATTTGATAAATTCGTTTTTAAAAATACTTATAAATTATTAAATCATAATTCAATAAAACGAATTTATTCTGATTTATCTTTATTTTTAATTATAATTTATCTCATTTAATTTATTTTATTCAAATATAATATATTTAATAATTGAAATCAATCTTAGTTCATAACTTATAATGTATTAGTAATTTATAATATTTTTAAAAATACTTTATTAATTTAAATTTTATAAAATATATAATTAACAAAAAATTAAATGAGACAAATTATGATTAAAATTAGTAATTAAAAATAAAAATTAATAAAAAAAATTCTTTTTATTAGTGTTTGGGTATTTTTTTGAGGCCCAGTCCAAAGGTCTAGGCCCATCATACGAACATAACTCTCCCCACGAATTTTTCAATACAACAGCGTTCCGAGACCTCTTCCTGCGATAGTAGAAGTGGTAAGATAGGGTCAGACGAGCCATTCGTAGCCATTAGTTCAGAGAAATCTTTCTCGGATTACTCACTGTCAACCTATGTTCAGAAGAAATACTCGACAACACCTATCCAAAGCTCCGTCTCGGATATTCTATATAGCATCTACTTTGTATGACATCGGAGCCTCGGGGACACCCTTGACGTAGGACAGCATCTATGACACTAATGTATGATGTTATCGAAGCAACATCAGGACTCGAAGCTTCTGGAAATTAGACATCTGACCCCACTTTCTTCCATAATATTCCCAGATACACGTGGTATGGTATGGCTCCTACGACAGTTACACCCCATGATTCCCGCAATAACTTTTCAGAGCACGCCAGTTAGGAAATGACATGTGTCAATAGGTACAAAATTTCATGATTTCAGCGTAATTGATCCAAGAATAAGGGAGAGGTACGTATAACTTTTTACAAACAGAATATTCATACATGAACCAACTGAATTGGGTAATAGTAATCATTCTCTCTAGTATTCACGCTCTCACACACACAGTAGCCATGATATACTTTGATTCTCTCTGATTCTTTCACTGCTCTTCGTCACTCCTACACACAAGCAAAACCCTCAGTAACTTAAGCATCAGAGGGTTTTTACTAGGAAATCGGCTTTACCCCTAAGTTTTTACTATCTTACAGTTCACAGAACCAGAGATTAAGGAAGAAGACGAGCTAGTGATGGAGGTTGAAAATGACCATAACTTCTTGCATCAATATTTGGCGCCGTCTGGGGGAAACTTGAACAAAAAGCTAAGAAAACAATCAACTCTATCGAAGATGACAAACACCAGAGGCTACTCAACCAGGAGACACTTAACAGAACGGAGACTCCATTGATGCTACTGCTGTAGCGGAAGAAGCTCACAACACCGTGCATGAGATTCTGGAGCACGAGAGCTCCAGATCTAACATCGGTGAAGTTCCTACTCGTAGACCATACCATGCAAGAGAGACTAACGAAATGACCTGTTTGCTGCAACTACTCCAGGACAGTGAACAACAGCATGCAGAGAAGGACCAGCAGACACAACTGCTGGTCAAAGAAGTGACGGAGATGAAGAAGATGATGCAGATAAGCATGGTGGGTACAAAGGTATCCGATGAAACAATGGAGAGTAGCACTCCCGGGCCAGAAATGATGGCAAAGAATATTGAGTGGGTAAGAAGGAAGGCCTCAACTAAAAGATATACAGCTACGAAGAAGGGAAAGAACAAGGCTATTGAGGAGTCACACTCAAAGAAGGTGGGAGGTAAGGATGAAAACATGCCTTTCCATGTCCATAAGAGGCATTGCCACGAATTCACACGAGTGTCCCAAAGTCCAAAAACAGTTCGTGAAAAGCCAAATAGAATTAGGTTACCCCCTGATGACATGAGGGTGATCTTGGTGTAAATTACTAGCATGTATTGTGCCCTAAAACTTCAAATTAAGTTTTACATGCAATGGATCTAGGCAATGAACACATAATGGCATTTTAACATTTCCATTTTCGCGTACCTTTCTTGTTTGTTGCACTTGGCTGTTTTGGAAGCTTTAGAGGACCAAATTAGCTCCTCCTCTAATGAGTAATGCTCTTGGCTTGTTTTT
>JAVXUL010000013.1:2188009-2211451 GCA_035590515.1 Trichilia minutiflora | reverse complement strand
ACATTTCTCCAAAGGTATCGATACCTTTGCCTCTTCTCCTTCTTCTGAGGACTGTTACATCAAAAGGCCATAACTTTGGATCCCGATATCTGCTCGGAACCCATAATATATCAATGAAAAGCTCTCTCTGAACTTTAAAAAAATGATAACTTTTTTTTCAATTAGAGATGATTTTGGGATCAAAAATCCAGTTCTTTCTCGTGAACTCATATCTCACACCATACATCTCCTCGAAACATACTCTCGAGTTATCATACCCTCTCACGTATGCTCTATACACTACAACATGCACAAAAACTTATAAGGGATTTATCATTATGCCTATAACCCTAAGGGATAGGTTTCATAATTCTCCCCACCTTAATTGAATTTTTTCCTCAAAATTCTACATGACGTATAGAACAATCAATAACAAAAGAAAACACTAAAGCATAGATCTCCCCTTTTCCCCTAATAATCAAATAAAGGTTTTTAGAATACCTCACTTGTTATTCATTACTAGGAGAAGAAACTACAACCTCTACAGATTAAACAATAATAAAAATAAAATATACGTCACATAGAAAATACGAAGATCTTTTTTTTGGGCTAAATACATACCTTGACACTAGAAAAGGTGTGGGTATTGCTATCTCATTAGACTCTCCAGCTCCTAAGTCATCTCCTCAACTGTGGCACCCTGCCACAAGACTTTCACTATCAAACTAGTCTTATTTTTTAGGACCCGTTATTGCCAATCAAGAATTCTCACCGACTATACCACATAATTGATATCATCTTTCAAATCGACCGGTGGTGTCTCAAGTATGTGCGATAGATCTGGTACATACTTCTTAAGTATAGTTAAATGAAGACATTATGTATCCTACTCAGTTGTGATGGCAAATCCAATCTATAGCCTATTGGGCCTATCCTTTTCGCAATGCCAAAGGATCCAAAATATTGAGGATGTAACTCTCCTCGATTCCTGAATCTGATTATCCCTTTTCAAGGCGATATATTTAAGAAAACCTGATCGCCTATTTCAAATTCTAATGCTCTCCTCTTGTTGTCAACATAAGAATTTTGTCTATCCTGAGCTGCTTTCAATTTCTATCTGATAATCTTTATTTTCTCAGTGGTGATCTCGATCAGCTCAATATTATCGAGTTTTCTTTCACCAACTTTATCCCAACACACTGAGGTCCTGCATTTTCTACCATACAAAGCCTCATAAGATGCCATCTCAATGCTAGCCTGATAACTATTATTATACGCAAACTCTATCAACAATAAGTGCGTATCCCAACTGCTTGAGAACTCAATAACACATGCCCGAAGTATGTCTTCTAGCATTTAGATGGTCCTTTCAGACTGTCCATCGGTCTAAGGATGAAATGCAAAACTTAAAGTCAATTGAGTACCCATAGCTTTCTAAAGTCTAGGCCAAAATAAATATGTAAAACGAGGATCTCGATCTGACACAATGGTAACTAGCACTCCATGCAATCTAAAAATCTCGACTATATACAACTTAGCCAATTTCTCTAAAGAGAAATTCACTCGAATTGACAAAAAATGAGCTGATTGAGTAAGTCGATCTACAATCACCCAAATTACATTATGGCCCGCCTGTGTCTGAGGCAACACGACCATAAAGTCCATGGTAATATGCTCTCACTTTCACTCAGGTATAGGTAGAGGTTGTAAAGTCCCTGAAAGTCTTTGGTGCTCAACCTTTACCTACTGACATATCAACCATCTAGTCACAAACTGGGCTATATCCTGTTTCATTTCTTACCACCGGTAACTCTCTCTGATGGTACGATACATCTTAGTACTACTCGGGTGTATAGCAAATACAGAACTATAAGCCTTCTCCAAGATAGCCTCTCTCAACCCTCTATCATTGGGTACACATACCCGACCTCTAAAAGTCAAGGTCCCATCCTGAGTGAAATAAAGTCACTCTCCTTGCCATCTTTAATCTCCTGGCAAACTCTGACCAACTCACTATCTGACATCTGGCTCTGTCTGATTTGATTTTTAGTGTGACTGGTTTCTCTGATTACCCTGATGAACGAACCCACTTTCTGATCTAGCCTGACGAGCACCCGTAAACTGTGGCTGAGGCATAGGCTGCTATGTACCAGTAAATCTTATATCCTACCCTGGCTGGCTAGTTGTCTCTATTGTCTCCAAATTAGGACAATCTCTCTTCATATAACCTATCTGGCCACAATAAAACACTGAAGAGATAATCTACAAGGCCCGCTATGATACCTCCTATAGTTAAGACATTGCCTACTGTTGGATGACTTCCTGTCTGATCGTCCTAATCTTGAGACAGAAGTACCAAATCGAGACGATCTCTGTTCTTTAGGAAAAAAAGGTGAAGAAACCCCAGGACTTGTTAATTAGCCACTCAAAGATCCACTACTTTGGCTCTTCTTAGAAAACTGACCCACTGAAATACTAAGGTCCTTTCTTTTCTGGAATCCAGCCCTGGATCTCCTTTCCCCAATCAAATACTCTGCTCAAAGGGCTAACTGCACTACCTCCTTATAACTCTACCTGCCTGTCACTGGCATTCTGTCTCTGATCTCTAAATTCAACCTAACCTCTAACTTAGCACACAAAGTTTTTTCAGTAGCAAGTTTTGGAATAAACTCTGTCAACTATCTCAGCTGAGTCTCATAATCTGCTATTGTGCTATCTATCTGCCTCAAGTTCATGAACTCTTGCCTTTTTTTATTACTGTGAAAGTACGTAAAGTACTTCTCTTGAAAGGCTCTTTGGAAATCTATTCAAGTAGGCTTAACACTTAGCCTTAACAAAATATTCAGCCACCAAGTAGCAACACTCTGCTCAAGTAATTTGGTGGCCACTCTCAGCTTTTCCTTATCTAACAAATCCATGTCAATCATATTCTGTTGTATCATCCTCAACCATCTACTTGTTTCTAGAGCATCATTGGTTTCACAAAAAGGAAAACTTTCAAGTGTTTCACTTCCTTGATCAACTTGGATAATTTTCTTATTGGTTAAGATAATTCAACTTAATTCGGATTTAGTACTAAATTTTGTACACTCATAAATGCCATAAATGTGTTCTAAGTCTCATATGCCAATAGCAATAAGTATTCCCTTCAGAATTCTGCATCTGTGGCGGAGGATCCACAAGAACTTACTCCTACTCATAAGCAGATGATGGAGCATGAGATGATACCTCTTGATCATCTTGAATCGTGATATTCCTCTGAGGTTTACCCCTTCCCCTCTCGGGTCGTGGCGGCATTCTACACTAAAAATCAATATAATCATAAAACATAACTAACTCGACTCAATTTATAGTCTACTGACACAATTTTATTGAAATCTTAAATGTGAAATCTTCAAAAACCAAAATCGACAATGTTCAAAAACAGAAAAACACAACTCACTCACAATCAAAAGCTCTGATACCAATAAAATTATCACATCCTGAGCCTAGTCGGTCACGTGACAATCTCCGTGAGAAATATATCTTATCACTTATAATGCACCCCTACGACCCGCAAGGCATTAATACCTATTTTCAAACTTATTTTCAAAAATAAGATAAAATAATACAATATGAAAGATTTTTAATCATACATGTTTCAATATTTGTATTTTCTCAAAATACAATACAAGTTATTTCTGATCAATCCAAATACATAAAATCACTTTATTACAAATAGCTTTTTGTATAATGAACCATAATGTAAAAACTTGGGTCGAGTACCTAAAAACTGTGCTGAAGTCTCGCTTCAACACAGCTATGTCGCGTTCAACTACACTAACCTGAAATGGAAAGTGAGGGGTGAGTATTTGGAAAAATACTCAATAAGTAGATAAATACACAAAAACAAAAATTAGGTCCCATACATTGATTACGAAAAATCCTCGTAATCATAAAATTAAGTATAGTAAAATATGGCATTATATTCATATCTAGAAAATCAATATAACATCAAATATGTATATCCCATCGGTCTATAGAATCCCATCCACTTCCTCAGAGCTATATGGATAATCCACAACCCTGATTGGGGATGTGTGCCTATGTATAATATCCCTCGATCTATAGGATCCCATCCACTCCCTCTAAGCTATATAACTGATCTGTAACCCTAGTTGGGATACTATCATATTAGTTTAAAGCTATCATGTTTTAGCCTAGACATGTGGATTCCATCCATCTTATCTAGGACTGTATGGCCAATCCTTACTCTGGCGTTTATTGGATTCCACCCACTCTACATGAGCTGTCTGGCCAATCCTCACCCGTATATAATCAATAACATGGCATACAGAACTGTAAATCAACATTAATGATCCATCAGACCAAATTAAATAATTGTTGGCTCACAAGGCCAAAAACATTATCTGGGGCTCACAAGGCAAAAACAGTAAAACAAGACATGTTGGCTCACAAAGCCAAATCAACGAGTATGGCATCCCGGTTATTACACTCAACTATGCCACATTCATAAACATATATAGAATTAGCCTCTGACCTCAAAATCACAATAACAAATATACACATTAGGCCTCCGGTCTCACATTCATGACAATCCAGGTCTCACAACAAACCTATCTCTATCACAAACAAGGGGCCAACCCAGCCACCACACAACAATATACATCCAATGTCTCCTCATTTCAGTTATACATATACACATTCATATGCTATATCTCTAGCATTATAGTTATTCAAAAATCACATAAAACAAGGCAAAGGGAAAGGAATGTGTCCACTCACTGTTTTGGAGTAAAAAACCACCCTCTTGGTATCCTCCTTACGACGGAGATCCTCTCATCTTGGCTACCGCACCTAGATACACATACAAACACAAATTCACTATCTGCAATAATATGCGTATATGATACAATACATGCTCATGCTACTAACTCTCTCTCTCTCTCTCTCTCTCTCTCTCTCTCTCTCTCTCTCTCTCTCTCTCTCTCTCTAACATACTACCATACACTGTCCACACATGTCCTCACTTTTCTTTCATGCCATTTTTAGTTATTTCAACACCAATAAAAGCCAAGGTCCTTTATTTTATCAATACAAATGATAAACTAAAAAACCTTTAATTTTTAGGGTTTTATGAACAGTACTCGAGCTATATATACTTAGATTTACATGAAATGATAGCTCAAATGAGAGAGAGAAGCTGAAGAACAAGCTTACCCGAACTGGTAGGTGAGCTTGAAGCTTTTTTTTGGCTTGAATCTCTCTTTTTGGCTACTGTTTATAGAAACCTTTCTTTCATGATTCCATTCAAATCGACGATTAGAACTTCAATTAAAAGAGATTTCTGGGTTTTGGTATTGATTCTCAGTTCATAAGAATTGAATTGACGAAGTTTGGTTGAGAAATAAAAGATATCAGTTTTCACAGTTGAGAGAAAAAGGTTTCTGCTGCTTTGAAAGAGAGAGAGTGAAGAAAATGAAAATGGGGAAGACGATCCCCTATTTCACATAAATAGACTGTGAAATACCCAAAGGTGTGATACTTTTCAAAACATATCAATACCTTTGGCATCATACCTGTAACGTATCGATATGTTTGGTTATTTACTATTTACTAAACCTGTAAGGTATCGATACGTTTCATGGTAATTACGCATTTTTCATCACAAAGGTGTCAATATCCTTGCCAAGGTATCAATACGTTTGGCACTGTTACTAATTATAATGCTTTTAACGTATCGATACGTTTGGCCTTCAACTCTGAAAGTTGTCGATACCTTTCTCCAAAGGCATCGATACCTTTGGCCTTATCCATAACATATTGATATGTTTCTGCAAAGGTATCGATACCTTTACCTCTTCTCCTTCTTCTAAGGATTGTTATATCAAATGGCCATAACTTTGGATCCCGATATTTGCTCGGAACCCATAATATATCAATGAAAGGCTCTCTCCAAGCTTTACAAAAATGACAAGAACTTTTTCTCAATTAGAGATGATTTTAGGGTCAAAAATTTAGTTCTTTCTCATGAACTCATATCTCACACCATACATCTCCTCGAAACATACTCTCGAGTTATCATACCCTCTCGCGTATGCTCTACACACTACAACATGCACAAAAACTCATGAGAGATTTATCACTATGCCTATAATGCTAAGGAATGGGTTTTACATTTATAGGAGAAAGTCCCAGATCTCAACCATTGATCTCGATGACTGAGAAGCAGCCACATGTTGAAGGCTCTATAAATGGCTCTAGGGCTTGAAAAATGATCGAAACCACAGGCCACTCACTCTCGGATATGTGAATCTCGAGAACTCAAGTATGTAAACCCTCACAAGATACGAAATGGTGTCAACTCAGTAAATAATATACGAGGTGACCCCTGCGCTAATAATATTTAATAAGGGAGAGAGCAAAAAATAGGTGGAGCCACGTCAAAGGAGACTTTATAGGTAATAGATACGAGGCCATCATTATGAAGAACACCTTTTACCCATCAGTCCCTCAGTAGTCATTCACTCCCCTCGTACCAGCAGTAGACTTTGACCTCTTCAAAATAAGTGAGACTTTGGGATCTCACCAACACTTGGAGTTTCTGTTATAAGCCTTACAAGTCTCCAGAAACTGAGAAATTGGATGTTTGAGTAAAAAGTGAGGGTGACACGTGGAGAACCTCTAAGCAAACGTGTGACAAGCTCGCCTCTATGGAACACCTAACCCCGAGGACTCCTCACTCCTGATTTAAAGAATTCCAATCCCAAGGATTCCTCATTCCTAATCCAGAAGATGCCTAACCCCAAGGACTCCTCGCCTCTAAGACAAAGAATGTTTAACATCGAGAACTCCTCGTCCCTAATCTTAAGGATTCCTTCCCCTAATCTAGAAGACGTCCGACCCCGAGTACTTCTCATCCCCAATCTAGAGGGCTCCTGATATTAATATAAAAATAGAAATAATTAACAAAGCACAAAATGTCCTGTAGCTTGAAGTGTCATCTTGCCATGAAAGTCATCTGTCTTATCGTCCGTCGAATTTCAGATGATGTGATGGTGACAAGACCTGCAACCCTCCAGTCTGATAGTATAACCCTTAAATGAATGTGGCTAGCACACTACCCAAGAGTAGGCAATCCCATCATTCCCATTTTTTGATGCCAATTTACATTCATCGGTCTCCCAGGAACCCTATAAAAGGAGGATTAACTATAACACAAGAGAAGGCTGGTCATTATCTCTCAACTCAATATCTTTTATTTGCTAAGCTTTTCTCTCCTTTTCTTTCAACTTCACTGACTTAGACATCGAAATTTTCCCATCGAGAAACACTCCCAACATTACTCCTAGGGTATTACTATTTTACAAGGAACGCTAGGCAAAACTTATCCACATTACAGCTACCCTACTTGCTGAATTAGTCCTCGTTGGTGTTAAGACATTCCTTGATATTTTTTGCACCAACAATAATAAAATATAATATAAAAAGAGTAATTAACAACACTAATTTAAATAAATTTTTTAATAAAATTAACAATAGTAATAAAATATAATATAAATAATAATAATAATTAACAATAAAATTAACACCACTAATTTAAATAAAAATTTTAATAAACAACAATAAAATTAACAATACTAATTTAAATAAAATTTCTAATAAAATTAACAAAAATATAAAACATAAGATAAATAATAATAATTAACATAAAAACTTAATAATTAATTTTAATAATAATAATAATATGTAATATAAAAATTAATTAATTAACAATAAAAACTTATTTAAATATTAAATCTAATTTTTTAAACAAAAGAGTTTAATAAATAAATTAAATTAAATAATATATATGAATATAATATAATTACTAATCTCAAATTATTGGTAATTGAATATTTTATAATGGTTGCGAATTATTGAGAATTATTGACACTTGGAATTTTGAGATGTGAGAGAAGAATTTTGAGATATGAGATGGTTGCCAATATATATATATATACACCTTTATAATTTTGTAACATTGTAAAGTTGCAACGTTGTAAAAACAGTAGTCTCCAATTGCAACAGTTAACATTGCAATTTTACAACGTTGTAAAAAATTGCAGATTACTGTTGTAGTAGCTGTTGCTACCAGCAAGTAGCAACACAATTACCTTTTTTATTTTTTATTTTGTGATTTGGGGTCGAGTTGAATTAGCCCGAATGATTATGGGCCCATTATAGATTGGGTATCTGATTTCAAATGGTTGGAATCGACATGATCCATTCAGATCGATTCGGAACCAAATCGGATTGTATAAATAGTATAATAAGCCGATTCAAACTCAAATTTTGATGAGTCGAATCGAGTCGATTCACGAGTTGACTTGGCCCAATAGACACCTCTACCCAAACGAAGAACAACATCGATGTAATGAATAAAGCCTTGAAAATGTCACTTTTTTCTCATTCGGGAATTTTCTTTCATTGATACACTTAAAGTGTGGACAAAAGTTAGGGTTTGTACCCAATTTAGAATTTTTTGAAATTAGAAAAAATCCAAGCTTTCTAAGGCTTTTAGCCTGGTAAGGATTGCTAATTTGAGCAAGATTTGGGTGTGGGCAAATGTTAGGGTTTATACACAATTTGAGATTTTTCAAAATGAGACAAAATCTAACCTTTCTAAGGTTTTCAGGAACCTTTCAGTAAGGATTTTCATCCAATTTAAGTATAAATTTTATATTTAAGCAAATTTATAATTTTAGAAATTATTGTTCATTCATAGATTTAAGTTGTATTACAATAAATCGACATAAATTATGTTATTTAGGATATAGAATAATAGATATATTTAAAATTAAATTATTAGAAATTCGAATATGATTTGTAAAAATTATATTAGACAATAAGTAAGTTACTATATACTTAGATTTTTTATAAAATTAAACTAGATTTTGATAAATTGATTTAAATCATAATATTCAGAATATAGAATGAATAAAATGGAGATTGAATTACTAAAAAATTTGAAGTCTGATCATGAAGGCAAGTTTAGAGAGTAAGTTTTACAAAGCTGAATTAGATTTAAATTGATTAATAAATGAATAGATGATATTATAAATTAGTCATGGCAATTCATTGGTGCAAATCGAACAATGAGGTAAATGGATTTGAATAAAATGAATAGATGTCAATTTAGCAATTCAAAATTAATGTATATATAATTGTGTGAGTAGGATTATATTGTTATCATTTGAGGTATAGAGATTGACATAAATATTGGTACGTATAATTAGGTATCGAATGCTCGAAAGGGGAATTTGACCGAAGCAATGGATTATAGAGAATGCGTACTCTCTTTATGAGTGAGTAGAACCATTTTAAACTGTTTTTTATTTTTCAAAAATATTTATAAAACTTATATGTTTTCAATGTTTTAGGAAATTAGATAATTGTTTTATATTTGATGTTTTATTTAAAATTAATTTATAATTTATTTTTATAAATAAATATATAAATGTCCTGTACTAATATTGATTCATATTTGAGGCTATAAGGTCAGTTGTGAATTTATACAAACTTTATGAATGAACATTCGTTTTGCTTATTGAATTTACATTATAATTTTACAAATGATAATGGTTTTATAAATAGTGTATGATTTTGTAATGATAATGATTTCATAAATGTTTATTGATTTCATGACACATTTAATATGTTTTAATTTCATTTGGAAATGATGATTGGAATTGAGATAATAATGGCTAGTATGATTTGGATTTGTTATGATGATATGGTCAATAGACCAAGTTTATATGATTTATTTTATGATATTACGGTTGGAAAGTCATCTGTAGTTATAAGATATTTAGTAGCCTAAGTACGGATCGAGGTAGTGGCCACCCTAGATGAGTGGAACACCAATGGAACCATTATAAGAAGGATAATGATCCTATTTATGATAGGATAGCCCATTAGATAAAAGCTTTATTGTAAAGGATAGTCATGTACAGATTCACATACTACTTAAAGGCCAACGTCAATGATGAAGAAAGTTTTTAGATAGTACATCATTTATTAATTTTTTAAAATAAAAATTATTTGTATTACATGATTATTTGTTTTTTATGCATAGAGAAAACCCATTAACAATTCAGGATAACTCCTTATCAAAGTGATCATCAAAGAAAAAAGGCAGCCTAATGATTTTATATAAACAAGCTATTGTTTTAAAATGTTTTCTACGTTTTTCATAATTTATTTTATTTTCGAAAATCATTTGTTGACCTTATTAGTTAAATGTTATTATAAATATAATTATATATCTATTTATAACTATTTTCTTTATTTTTCCACTTACTAAGTATGCATCCGTATACCCATCCTCTCACCCCTTTACTTTCAGATAAATTAGTGCATACGAGTGGTGGTGATTGCATAAAGATTAAAGATTCATGTATATTATTGATCTCAACTCACTATTTTTATATTTGACTCCATTGGAATTATAGAAACATTTGGATTACATATCGATTTCTAAGATTTGTAAAAGAATTATAAATTTATATGATTTGTATAATTTATGATTTTGGTATTTATTACTTTATGGAAATTGTTTTAAAGGTTTATGAATTACTGATTGTTATTTTGATGAAATATATGTTTCAATGAATTTGATGATGTTTATAAGATAATTTTGGATGAAAATGTTGAGATTTAGAAATGATTTTAGATCTTTAGAATGATTGAGAAAATGAGATAGGGATGAGATTTGAATTGTGGTTTATTAGAGTTTGGATTAATTGAAATGGATATTGAAAGTATTTTTAAATATTTTGATTTTGTAAATAGATACCTTAAATACCTTATAAGCTCTTGATATGTATTTTGGGGTTGACAATGAATATCAAGAGTTTATAATAGTTATCGTATATGTTCCATGGACAGGAACTTGACATATGAAAATGTATTTATTAAAAGTTAAAAAAATTCAAATAAAAAACATATTTTAACTAAGTGTCTATATTGACAAGAAGTTTAAATAACAACTATAGGTCTAAGCCATAAACAGAATCATGAGATTACCTCACAAAAGTTATTTCGATCAAAAGAAAGATTCAAACATATAAATTATGTTGCGAAATAAAAAGGATCACTAATCTAATGGTTATATTTCATGATAGAAGCACACAATCCCATGATTTCTAAAACAAATGATAAACACAGGTTACATGATGGCAATTAAATTCAAAAGAAATAAAAACATAACAAAACTAGGTGTATTTACTTTAATCTCAATCAATTACTAAATTGTTGCTATTTTTAATTTTAATTAGGAAAAATCCTGATTTAAACATTGGTTTTGCAGGACTACCCAACTTTTTTTTTCTTATTTTTTCCTGATGATTGACGAAATTTTTTTACATCAACATCAGCTATTTTGGTTCTATCATTATTTTATGACATATATTATTCATAAGGAATCTTATATGACTTCAATGGAATCGGGACATTAAAATCGATGATTGAGGAAATCGATACAAAGAAATTAAAATCGATGTTTTGATACGTTTTATAATAGACAATGATATATTCAGTAGATTATAAATAGATTTGGAAGGTAATTAATTATAGGTTGAAGAGTTCAAGAAGAACGAATGTTGCTGAGA
The DNA here is from genome assembly GCA_035590515.1 of Trichilia minutiflora. NCBI lineage: Eukaryota > Viridiplantae > Streptophyta > Magnoliopsida > Sapindales > Meliaceae > Trichilia > Trichilia minutiflora. The sequence goes on along the minus strand of JAVXUL010000013.1, from coordinate 2,199,821 downwards.
TGTTAGGAATTAATTAATTAATTATTCACATTGACGTATGAAAAAGTATGCCACAATATCCCTTCAAGAAGCAAGTAAAGATTGTTATTGCTAGTTTGCTACTATGGCCATGGCATTGTATAATTAATTATATAAGAAGATATTCATGACTTATTTATTTATTGACGTAATGGAAGATGAACGAAATTGTTGCATTATTGAAGAGATAAGAGAAAAATTTTACAGTATCAGTATTGATGGAGATCATATAACTTGAAGAAATAACATTGCTGCAAGTTTAATGGAATATTATGATAGTTATATTATAGGAACTACATATTTAATTTTATTTTAAATTTATCATATTTTATTAAACCCTTTTTTTTTTCACTTTTGATATTTTGAGTTATAAAAATATTGAAAATAAGTGAAGAAAATAGAATTCACTAATTTTATTTTAATATTTTAAAATTGTTATAGAAAATAATAATTTAATATAATATATAATAATAAAATATACATACAAATATTTATTTTATATTTATTTTATAATTATATAAAAATATATATATATATATATTTATACGTATATATCGAGCATTTATATAATATTTTTCAAATATTAACTCACTTCTACTAACTTACATTTGACAGTTAACATTTGTATTTTAAGCTAAAAATCATAACATATTAATATCAAACATATTCTTAAAATATTTTCCTGCCATGTTAGATGCATTACAGCTACAGGCATTGGCTTAAGGATATTGTATCCCTTAATTCTTAAGCCTTACAAAAATTAGGGGGAAAGAGATGGGAAAATTAAATTAAGCTTGAAATAAAATTGTTGTTTCATTTGTTCACATGGAACATTACACGGAATTGCCCAAATTTTCCTTCCAACCGAAGAAATCAATCTGAATTTTTCTTAAAAAAATAATAATTCTTACCAAAATCTTGGCGTGGAAAATTGATTACCTTTAAAAAAAAAGAAAAAAAAAAAAGGAAGAATCCTTACAAACCCCTTTTCTTGTGCATTACTCCACTAATAGCACTATGACAATTACTAATGCCACCCACGCCATGTGACATGTGATAATTAGTCACGTACAGAAAGAGAAGGTAACTCTTTTACCCCTTACATTCTCTCCTTTTCTTGTGGGTTTTTTTTGGGGTGGTGGTGTGGGAGGAGAAACAAATTTTTATAATGACCCACTACACTCTGAAGCCATCAAATCCACACTGCTTACTGGTGAGGGACTGTTTACTGGGGCTGATTGCTATTGTACAATCCACAAAGACCTGTCCATTTCATAGACTTACAATCATTAATTCACATAAATATCTACACTGTCACTGCGTTTATTCTAGCATACGAACAACTAACTTTGCTGTTATATTTACATTATAATTCTCAATCTTTTTAATTGTATTTTATAAGCCGCAAGAATTAAAAAATATTATAAAAAAATTAAAAAATTTGATGATGCTTATGATACAGTGTGTTAACACTATATCATAACTTTAATAATAATATTAATAATATAATAATAATATATTAAATTAAATATACATATTTTTATATAATTTCAATTATATATATTAATATATCTAAATTATCTTATTATCACATTTTTATGACAATAAAAAATTAAAAGAAAAAAGATAAATTCTATAATAATAATATAATTATCTTATATTAATTATAATATCAATTTATAAAAAAATTTATATAACTAATATATTTCTAAATTATTAATAATATAATAATGATGATGTTTATTCATTTCTTTTTCTAAAAAAAAAAATTCACGTACTTAAATTATCTCGTAAATATCATTTCATATAAATGATTTAATAAAAAAACATTTAAAAATAAAGATTAACTTATAGTACATAGTATTGATTTTGCAAAATTTTTAGTAGTATTAAGACATTAATAATGTTATCCAAATAATTATAATTAATATCAAAAAATTTTAATATAATTTTATTAAAATAAAATACAAAATATTTGATAATTAAAATCTTAATTTTAATATTAATAAATTATAATTTTATATTATTTAAATTTTTAAAAAAAATTTAAATTAACCACAATCTCTCTCAAAAGCTATAGAAATTGTCTGCTCTTTTGCTCAGATTGGTCCCACACAAGTCGCCGAAATTGACATCGTGACAAACTGAACGAAGACTTTTTCCTCCCAGGAAGGACGAACCAATTTTATCTCGAGGTTTCCATAATAAAAACAATCCAAAACTACAACACTTTTACTTTTTGCAATTTCCAAAAGCTTGAAAAGTAAATCATAAAAAATTAAAAATATATATATCATTAAAAAAATAATTTTAAAAAAATAAAAAAAAGAGCACACCAATGACTCCTCAGTCAAAAAAAATAAAAAAAAACGCGTGAAAATAAAACAATTACAGCAGCACCGATATAAAAGTAACCAATCAACTTTAATTAATTAGACTGATAAATATTAAATTTAACCCAAAAAAATAGAGATAAAAAAATATTTAACAAAAATTTGATTATAAATTGTAGCCAAAATCGAACAATAAAACAACAACATCAAGAAAGTGAAGCATATATAGAAATAAGCAAAAATGTAAAGGGTACCTAAGCAATTATAGTGAATAAGAAGGAAAGTATCCAAAGAAAAACATCTCCCAAAAAAGCAGGACGGAGAGAGCAGATAGTGGGCCTAGCCCATACAATGCCGACTAGCTCTCTCTCTATCTCCAAAGAGAAAGAAAAAAAAACTATTTTTATTTTTTTAAATGTTTTAATTATATGGATATAGATATGGTAGAATGTTATCAAAAAAATTTTCTAAATTGAGAAGAACCCAATTCTAAATCTGAGCTAAAAGAGTGAAAGTGAAATTGATGGAGTTTCTACCTTAAGGCCGGGTGAATCGAAGTTCATTACTCGGATCTTAGCGCCAACATCACCTAGAACTCTTAACTCAACTCGGTCATTCAACGAAGCGTCTCTGATCAAATTTGCAGCATCAGCCTGCATCAAATTAGCTCGATCAACGACAATGGTGGCTTCCACGTTTCTTACACTATGCGCCTCTTGGTAGAACCCAGGCACAGAAGCTTTCCCCAACGGAATCCCATGGTACATAACGGTAAATTGGGACTCTCTGTACTTGATGCCCACTTTGTTGGGATTAACGGCGGTGAAGAGCATGTGAATCGTAAGAGATATAGACGCGGAAGCAGCGGCGGCGGCGGTTGTGTCGATGCCACTGGCGGTGGCCGAGGTAGTGTCGAGGGAAGTAGGATTGGTTGCATTAATGCCCATGTATTGAACTCCGACTTGCTGGAGATCAAATTGTGGTTTCTTTGGTTTAACGGCGAGGATTAAGATTAAAACTACGGCGAGGATTAATAGAGCGAGGAAAGAGAATAGTAGGAATAGACAACAGCAGCAACCTTTGAATGATGCGGAAAATGAGGAAGAAGAAGAAGAAGAAGAAGAAGCCCATAACGTTTGGTGGTTTTGAGGCCGATAGTTTCCGTTGGGCAGGTTTGTTTGCGGTGGCATTTTAAGTTTTCCCTTTGAGGGAGGACAGTGGTTTTGTTCGGTGCCTGTTGCTTACAGATTCCAGTTCCCTCGACTACACTCCAAAATAAATAAATTTATGCTCTCTCTCCGTTTTTCGTTGCTTTTGCTTTTGAGTTATACGGTTGATTTTTTCTTTTAATAATAAATACAAATTTGTTTTGGGGGTGGGGGGAAGGCTCGAAGTATTGTTCTATAAAAAAAAATTATATTAAATATTAATTATTAATTAAAAAATAAAACAATGGGATTAAAAGTTAGTATTTTAAATATATTTTTCAAAACTAATATTATAATTTGAAATGTATATTTTATAAATCGTAATTTGATAATTTAATATTCTGTTTGCCTTTTAAACGAGTTTGAATCTTAAAGCTAAAGCGGACGGATTAAAAATATAATTATAGAAAAAATAAAATTTCAAGTATACGCCATTACTTAATGATGATTATTGGTATTTATAAAAAATTTTTTTTTGGTTAACTTTTTGAATTGGTATTTAGTTATTGATTTTTCTCGTTATAAACGGGTATATTACATTCTTCTTCTTCTTCTTCTTCTTTTTTAATTGTAACTTATTAATTAAAAACTTTTTAATTTTATATTTTTTAAATTAAAATATTAAGAAAAAAATTAAGAATTATTATGGAAATATTTAAAAATTATAACAAAAGAAAATTTATGATATCATTACCAGCAACAACATCCGAGGATGTGGTTTAGTGATAATGACACACGTTGGATATGTGATTTGCATTGCATTTGGTCCCATGTGTTTGAGCCTGAATATGCTGAGGTGAATAAAACGAAAACTCTTGGCCACTAGTGATATGTCGAAGAGAACGTCAAGGTTTTCCCCGTCTTATCTGAGCATCGGTCAATTGTATCTGATGTTAACTTATCTGAGCATCGGTCAATTGTATCAACTAAAAGAGAGACTGTATAATATTATATGGAATTTATTCGTGATTTGAACTTAATATGGTAGAGTTTCTTTGTTATAAAAAAAAAAAAATCACCAACAAGAGTATCATTGACCAATTAAATTTAATAATGTATTTTAATTTATATACAATTATATCTTATTTATTTTTTAATCTTACTTCTAAATATTATATTATATTATATTATATTTATTTATTATATATTAATCTAATTTATTTCCTTTTTTAATATAATTTAAGTATCTGCTGTTATTGATAATACCCTCGTAAATTTTAGAGGACTTTCTTAAGTCTGCGTCATCCATGACGAACCAATCAATAACTACCATATCTATAAAAGTTACAGAACTTGCAACTGTTCATTGTTTCTAAAAGTGAAATATTATTATCTCTTAAATATTTAATATTATAAAAAAAAGTTTTTCTTACGATTTATAGAAATTTCTCAAGCAGACATTATTAGAATGATTTCACTTTTCCATCTTTATATAATAACTTTTTTGAAAATTAATATTAAAAGATTCTTTCAGCTGAAATCAAGTTGGAAAGAGGCCCATAAAAATAAAAACAGAATAGAAACTAACTTAGCTTTTAAGTTATGAAATGGAATTAGAAGTAGTGCATGTAAATGTAACCAGTACCGGATGGAGATTGCTTTTGCCTTTATGCCCTTATTAGGCTGCTGAATGAAAAAGTTGCACTGAATTTGGTAGGGTTTCTATTATGAAAGCTGTCAGACGGACGCAAATCAATAAAGAGGAAAGAAAGAAAGAGGGAGGCAGGCAGGCAGTGCCAATTATAGTTCATTTTTAAGCTTTTTATAGTGGAGTATAAGTTAGGACGAATATTTTCAAATTGTTTTAATTTAAATTAATTTAAAAAATTTATGAATCGATTTATAAATTAATATTTTTTTAAATTATTGTTCATAATTTAAATTATAAATTAAATTAATTTATAATATGTTAATGGATTTATAAATGTTAATAAAGTAAATGCCTCGTACAAAGCACTAGCAAATAACAATACAACCAAAATAGATAATAAGAGAAACAAATATGTAATAGTACAAGAAATTCACCATAGAAAAAGCAAAACACTTTAAAATATAACATAAAGAGAAGAAAAAAAATGCCTACTACGGAAAGGTAATGAAACAGCTACAAGATATAAAATAGTCTTAAGGGAAATTGAGAGGTGAAGGATCTTTTGTGGCGGATTCAATTACTTTCTATATTTCACGAGGGGGTGAACCAGAATTACCAGCTTCCAGCCTAACGGTTTCTTCGCCTCTTCTATTCTCATCAACATCCAGCACATCATCCATTATGTCATCCTCTCCAACATTGATATCCTCCACATCATCCTCATCTACATTGTTGCTTCCCCCCGGAATTTTCTCGTCTTAGGACCATGCTCAAGTCGATGGGTATCCAATTCTTTGTCCATTGTTTCCTGCAAGTTCAGCATATCATTGTTTGCTTTCCGAGCTTTTCTCACATTTTGCCACCTCTCCATTTCTTTTTCAACGTTGGCAACATATTGTTCCACAATCTGCTTCTGATATTTGGACAGTTCCTCTCTTGTAGCAGTCTTCCACTCCAAAATTCCTGTAATTTGATATTGATGAATAGATATGTGAGAAGATCGATTTGCAGGCCATGTTACACCAACAAACGCAAACCTATTTTGCAATTTAGTATTGCTGGTATACAGATATTATGTTCAGATATTGGGACTTTGGGAGACTAGTAGCAAGAGGTGCATAAATGAGATCATACAGTTCTCAACTTTTATTCCCAATACCAAGTAAATAGTTGATTCGGTTTAGAAGTAACATTTCTTTTATTAGAGGCAAATGAGTGGCTTTGGAGATAACATATAATTATATACTGTTTAAAATATTCCTTCCAACAATTGATGCGGAAAATATGATTGTTGGAATTCAAAGGCAAAGGCAAGTGCATTTGTTATAACACAATAGTAGCACACAAAACCCAGCCTTTATATACAAATATTGCTCAAAAATAATAATATAAACATAAATAACATTAGTAGCACACAAAACCCCAGCCTTTATATACAAATATTACTCAAAAATAATAATATAAACATACATAAAACAGATATGAACGTTAAACAAGCCAATTTTCAAACAATCCATCCACTTCAACAAAAGCAGAAAACAACTTAAGCATTTCATTTCTCAACATGGCAGAACAAGATACATGTAAAAAAACAAGTGGGAGGAAACTCACTTGTTCCTTACGCTGGTCAAGCAAGCTTGTATCTTCCTCCAGTGGTTTGGTGGGTAAATAATAGATTGGGGGCCCTGTCTTAGTCCTAGAAATCATAGCCAAAGAGCAATAAAAATCAATCAAATAATCTACAAAGAACTCTGAACTTCTAATTGAGATATTCATTTGTTTCAGTTGTTTAACACTACTATACACATGAACAGAAACTTATCTTTGTCTCAATAAAATTGTGAATATGGGTACTTTTGGAGCAAAATTAAAAATAACCTGCGGAAGAAAATGAGAACGTAGCAGGATTTGTGTCAGAATGTGAACATCAGCATGACAATATTTGTACTAATAATCAGATAAATGGATACCTTATAAACTTGCTAAGGTTTTTATGAAGTTCACTCCATCGAAGAAACAGCAATTCCAACTTGTTCTCTTCTGCCTTGGCTGCAAGACGAGCCCTAAGAGTCTGTTATGAAAAGGGAGAAGCAAACAACCATAGCAAGAGCTAATCATTTATTTCCGTATATAGAAAATGCAAAAGCATGGGACACTTTATTGAAGGAGATTACAGTTGTGTATTAACAACTAACCAGATCTCTCTTCCTTTTTTCTGCAATTTGCTCACGCTCTTGTTGCCTCAGCCTTTCACTTTCTTCACGTGCTCTTTGCTCAGCCTCAGAGGGTTAAGATGAAAAATGAGATTGTTTTTTCTAATAATATAACTCTAAATGTTTCCAAAAACTGTATTTCATATATTGTGATCCTAAACCACTCTTAACCCACAGTTCCTTTTGCTGCTTGCAAATAAATCCGCAGCTCCTTACAGAGACAATTTAGTTCTTATAGTTTCCACCAATTACAAGTTTATATTTCAAGAAGTATATGTGCTGGTTTACCCTTACTCGTTGCAAAGCATTTGACCTCTGCTTGTATTTCTCTGTTACTGAAAGATCCATATCTTCCTTCCTAAATTTCTGAAACAGTTGCACACACACACAAAAATAAATAAATAAATAAATAAAAGGAAAGTAAGCAGCAATAAAAGTACGAAACAATAAAACAATTTACATCAGCATTGAAATGTAAGCATATATGACTACCTAACAAAATTCATTAGAAGAACAATTAACTTTTTGCTCTCATTAAAATCGAAAATGTTCAACAAACTTATAATTTTCATGGATCTAATGCAGATTATTTTGATATTACAACCTCACTTATCCTTCACTAAGTTTAAGCAAAGGACTTCCTCCATATTCATAATAAAAACATCTCAAAACTGGAATCTGTAGCTCAGTAAACAATGCAGACAAAAATTTTAACAGAAAAAAATTACCACTTAGCAAATTCTATAAAAGGACCAATAAACATTGTCCAGACTTCAAAAATTCTCAAATATAAGCCTAAATAAAGAAAAAATAAAATAAAAAAAGAAGAGAATGTACATGCTGGAAAACAAAAAGAGAACTCGGTGTTGCAGTCATAATGATCCTAGAAAGGATTTCTCATAAATCATCCTTGTGCGAGGAAGTTATCAAGTGCAATCATGGAGCGGTTATACCTACTCTACCATGTCCTTAGAACAGAGTCACCTTACGACAAGTAATAATTGGGTTGGATACCTGAAGACTATTACTAGGGTAAGCCGACACTCTATTTTTATGGAAAACCTTCACTCTTTATCAAGAATACCAATTAAGATACCAAGCCATAACACTGGTATGATAAGCCATACAACTAGGACCACGAGAATGAATTTGGATTGCACATTTTTCTAGAATCAATATGAGTTCTTGTGCTTCTAGTTCTTGCATCTGACCTATATACTTATTTATTTAAGTCTTTCATCAAGATTTTCAGTTATCGTAAATTCCTATCTGCTGCTAACTTTTGAATATTAAAAAAACATACACCATATTAAATACCTTACAGAACACGATACCTAAGACTATTATGGATACACAAACTATTCCTCCAATCATCCAGTTGGACTCCGACAAACAATGCTTATTACAAGAGGTGGCAGACTAGAGACAAATAATGTTGACAACAAAAGCCCAAAATGAGTTTTAATCACCTCTTCAAGCCCAACTATAGAGAGATAATTCATTGAATCAAGGCTCATGAAATTTAAACCTTTGATGGATTGGGAGTTATGCTTATTTTTTTAAGAAGAGCATCATCTCAAATATAAGGGCAAGATTTCAGGTATCCCATCTTCTTCTCCTTTTTCTCTCTAAACTGGAGCAATGCATAAAAGCCTTATAATTAACTGCTTGGCCGAAAACACACTTCTAAAACCCAAGTACACTTCCAAGCCATAACATACTTCCAATATATTTCATCGCATTCACAATAATATCTATAGGCAGACATGATACTGGTTGGTACACCCTACAACTAGTACATAAAAATTGATGTTAATAACTTATTAGTCTGTGAACTAAATATTTTAGTGCTAAAGAGGTCAAACCCATCACAAGTATGATACTAAATATTTACTATCATAAATCAGTATCACATTAAATTCAGTTTCAATTTTCTGTAAGAATCATGCTCAACCAACTGCTTAACACCTACCTCCAAAGTCCCCAAAAGTCGCCCCAGCATTCTTTTATTTCTATTTACAATGCCTGGATCCTCATTCTTGTGCAAAACCCTAGGAACATGCTCCAATACTGGTGCTGCATTATCCTAACAATAAAACACCAATCAGAAACATTAACCTTATGATCTCAAATCAATGCTAGTCAACAAAACAAGAGAGTATTAAATTTACCATTTTTTCTTCCTTTTGACGGCCATCCCAACCAAACCATCCGCTTTGCTGCAAATTAGATGGTTTCGTATGACTCTGATTAACTGCATCTGTTCCTTCTAGTGCTCCAGCATGCTCAATGATCTCTCCATCCTCCAACTTCATTACAAATGAAATATCATACATTTAAACTCAAATTATAGACTATGCAACCAAAGAAATTGGGAAAAATAAAAAGTAATGAAACAGAGCTTTCCCTCAACGACATTTGAGGGTCATGTTAGGCTTCTTGTTTAAGATAAATCATACATGATTTGGAGAAAGAATAAACCGCACCACATTTCCATTGCTCAGCAACCAAACAAAGAATTAGATAATTCACCACTTATCTTGGATTAAAAAAAATTCCTTTTTCCTTTCATACGCAACTAATAACACAAAAAATCCTTCGCAACATATAACACAAAACTGAAATGGTCACATCCTCTCTCATAAACAGCTTTAAAAACAGAGATGCTAACAAGCTAATATCTTACCTTGACAACGCTGACAAGAGTCGCCGTTTAGCCGGAGGTTGATCTTCGACATCAGTCCTATCTGTCTGAAATCAACTGAAAACAATTACCCATTGAAAACCTTTATCTATAAGAAAAAACAGTCAATCAGTTATTATAAGAAAACAAATTCCGTTCAAGAATTTATGAAATTACGGGTCGAATATAGCCACGTCGGCGCCTCCATTGGTGGTGGAATTGCGAGGTCCCGGCCCCGATAACAGTCCTCTGCGTATACCCCTAGGATCTTTAAGCCTTTCTGTAATCTATGGTATTTTCAATTATAGAAATTAATCACTAAGAAAAATTATGCAAACAGATAAAGGAAGTAAAGAAACAGAGAGAAAGCAAAGGCGGTGTAGCTCATCGATTTCTCGTTGAAGGTCTTCCGCACTCTTCTCAACTGCGGTGCTTCCCATTTGCGATTCTTTTGATCAAGAATTGCTTGGTTTCCTTGTCTGCTTACTGTTAGTCGAAGGAAGAAAACAAAGCAGAGCACTCTGCCCTGCTTTTAAAAAGCCCTTTTTCGTGTAGGGAGCAAAAGATACAATTAAAACGAGAAAGTTGCAGGGGTCTTAAGATTGTGTTTGGGACTTTCGGATTCAGTGGGATCACTCAGTCCGATACGAAGAGACGCTGTCAAAAGATGCATAGTCTGCGAATTCATCTATTTAATCTATTATTTAAATGAGTTAAAATACAAATAAAAATAAAAATAAATTAATTTATAAATCAATTTAACTTAATTTATTTAATTTATAGGTTAAATAGATTAATATGTGAATAGATTTATTTAATTAAAAAAATTAAATTAAATTTTTTATTTTTTATATTTAAATAATAATAATAATACTAAATTTATTATTTATTAATATTGAGCGGTGTTGATTAATATATTTTGGTATTTGAGTTCATGTATTTAAATTTATAATTATTGATAAAAATTTTATTTAATAGGTTAAAATTTTTATATATATCAAGTTATAATATAATTAATTTATATTATATTTAAATTATAAACTTATTATTGTTATTAGTATATTGTATTTGTTAATAATTAATGAATTATATATATATATATATTAAAATTTTTAAAATCGATCTACAAACTAATTTGTTTAGATTCGTTAACTCGTGGATCAGGTTAAGATTAATAAAATATTATCCTGTATAATAAATAGATTGGTTCAGTTCAATCTATTTAACACCGATTCATAACGAACCAAATCGAATTAAACTAATCCGATCTATTTTTTTTTTTTTTTGGATACGAGGAAACCCCACCCGTCAACTAATACCCCGGAATTTACTGATCCCAGGATTTGCCACGGGGGACCCAGGTCCTCGACCGCCCTGAAGTAGCGTCATTGGGACGAGGCCTAGTCCTAAGCCAAAAACATCCCCTGATACCCTATGACAGGACAATACCCTACGACAGACGGTACCAAACGAGCAGGTAAAAACCCGACTGCCCCAGGCTCTTCCACAACGCCCAATCCTAAGCCAAAAAGCAGCCCCTGATACCCTATGACAGGACAATACCCTACGACAGACGGTACCAAACGAGCAGGTAAAAACCCGACTGCCCTAGGCTCTTCCACAAAATAACATTGCTGGGAGTCGAACACGGGTACTGGTGCTCCCCACACACCGTTCGCGCATGCACTTACCAATCAGCTACACCTGGAGGGCGATTTATTTGACAGCCTTAAATACAACTTCATACTTTTTATACCATATTAAAG
>JAVXUL010000013.1:2173104-2187909 GCA_035590515.1 Trichilia minutiflora | reverse complement strand
TATATATATTTAATTTTACATTAAATAGATACATTTTAAATTAGAACATGGAAATTCTTCTTAATTTTTAATTTATTAATTTCATATTTTATAAATTGGAAATTTTGATAAAAAATAAAAAATTATTATAAAAATATTTAAAAATTATAATAAAAGAGTTTTAAAAAATGTATATTATACAATCATGATATCATCGACAACAACAATAATGCTCTTTGACCAATTAAATTTTATTAATGTATTTTTATTCATATATAAATTATATCCTATTTATTTTAAAATTTTACTAATAAATAGATAATCTAATTCATTTCTTATTTTTTTTAATATAATTTAAGTATCTCTTATCATACAAACTGCTGCAAATTTTAGAGGACTTTTTTGGATTCATACCATTTAATAAAGACAATAATAAATAATCAACAACAATCATATCTACACAAATTACAAGTATTGCAATTGGTTGTTGGTTCATAAAATTTCTTTTGTCTAAATTCTATAAGGGAAATATTATTTTCTCTTAAATATTTTAATATCATTAAAAAATCTTTCTTATCATTTATATAAATTTCACTTTTTGACCTTTCTATAATATTAATATTAATATTAAAAGTTTCTTTCAGTTGAAATCAAATTGGAAAGAAAGACTCTCATAAAAATTTATAGAAGCTACTTAGCTTTTAAGTTATAAAATGGAATTCGAATTACTAATCCAGGTACAAGGTGGAGGTTGCTTTCACCTTTATAGTCTTTCTTATTAGGCTGTTTATGAAAAATTTTGCTAAATAAAAGTTGTTTAAAATTTGGTTAGTTTTCTTTTATGAAAGCTGTGAGATTGACGCAAAACCAATAAAAAAGAAAGAAACAGGTAATGCCAATTATAATTCTTTGTTAAAACACCTTTAATATTTAATTAGATATATAATATATTTTAATGCTATTAGTTTTACAGACATTCACGCAAATTCCAATGTATTAAAAAAAAATATATATATATATAGATATATAATTTTGTTATTGATAACTATTTTAAGAGTTATTAATAGGAAATGCTGCATGCAGACCACTAGTACATAACAATACAACAAAAATAAATCATAAGAGTAACAAATAAGCAAGGATAGTAGAAGAAATTCACCCTAGAAAAAGCAAAACCCATTAAAATATAACATAAAAAGAGAAGGGAGAAAAACTGCCTTCTGAGTACAGGCAAGGAAACAGCCACTGCAGGATACAAGATAGTCTTAAGGGAAATTGAGAGGTGAAGGATGTTTTGTGGTGAATTCAATTATTACTTTCTATATTTTGAAGAGGGGGTGAACCGGAAACACCAGCTTCCAGCTTAATGGTTTCTTCGCCTCTTCTATTCTCATCAACATCCAGTACATCATCCATCATGTCATCCTCCCCAACATTGATATCCTCTACATCATCCTCATCTTCATTGTTGTGTCCACCTGGAATTTTTCTTGGCTTAGGACCATGCTCAAGTCGATGGGTATCCAATTCTTTGTCCATTGTTTCCTGCAAGTTCAACATATCATTGTTTGCTTTCCGAGCTTTTCTCACATTTTGCCACCTCTCCATTTCTTTTTCAACATTGGCAACATATTGTTCCTCGATCTGCTTCTGATATTTGGACAGTTCCTCTCTTGTAGCGGTCTTCCACTCTAAAAATTCCTGTAATTTGGTATTGATGAATAGATATGTGAGAAAATGGAGTATAGTCCCCAGCCATGTTACACTAGCAAACCTATTTCGCAATTTATTATTGCTCCTACATAAATATTATGTTCAGATATTGGGAGACTAGTAGCAAGAATTGAATAAATGAGATCATATTGTTCTTAACTTTGATTCCCAATACCAAGTAAATTGCCGATTTTTGAAAGGAATTCTTTCTTCTTTTTTTTCTTTTTTCTCAAGGCAGAAGGGTGGGTTTGCAGATAACATATAATTATGACCTATTTAAAATGTTCCTTCCAAACAATTGATGTGGAAAAAATATGGTTGTTGAAATTCAAAGGCAAAGACGAGATGAAACTGCTCATCTTTCCCAGCAATTAATTTTGCAGGGTAGTCCTCCAAACAGAGTGCATTTGTTAGCTCAATACTAGAACACAAGACCCCAGCCATTCTATTCAACTATTGCTCAAAAATAATAATTACATAAACAGATATGAATTTAAACATGCCAATTTTCAAACCATCCAGCCACTTCAACAAAAGCACAAAATGAATTAAGCAAGTCATCCAAAACGATAGCCTGTTCTCTCAATATAGTTGGAACAAACTAGTGAGAAAACAATTGAGAGGAAACTCACCTGCTCCTTACGCTGCTCAAGTAAGCTTGTATCTTCCTCCAGTGGTTTGGTGGGTAAATAATAGATAGAGGGCTCTGTCTTAGTCCTGGAAATCATAATCAAAGAGCAATAAAAATAAATTACTATAAACAACTCTAAACTTCTAATTGAGATATTCGTTTGTTTCAGTTGTTTACACTAACTACTATACACATGAACAGAAACTTATCTTTGTCTCAATAAAATTGTGAATATGGACACTTTTGGACCAAAATTAAAAATAACCTGCAGAAGAAAAAGAGAACATAGCAGGATTTGTATCAGAATGTGACCATCAGTATGATAATTTTTGTACCAATAATCAGATAAGTGGATACCTTATAAACTTGCTAAGTTTTTTATGATGCTCACTCCACCGTAGAAACAGCAATTCCAACTTCTTCTCTTCCGCCTTGGCTGCAAGCCGAGCCCTAAGTGTCTGATACGGAGAAGGGAAAAGCAAGAACAAATCACTTAGTTTCAGTACATAGAAAATGCAAATGCATTGGAGGCTCTATTGAAGGATATTACAGTTTTATATTAACTAACCAGATCTCTCTTCCTCTTTTCTGCAATTTGCTCACGCTCTTGCTGCCTAAGCCTTTCACTTTCTTCACGTGCTCTTTGCTCAGCCTAAGAGAGTTAAATTAAAAATGAGAATTTTTTTTACAATATAACTCAGATTGTTCCAAAAATTGTATTGCAGCAATCCTAACCCACTCTTAACCCACAGTTCATTTTGCTGTTTGAAAATAAATCCACAGCTCCTTGCAGAAACATTGCACTTTTGATAGTTACCACCAATTACTAGTTTATATTCCAAGGAACATATGTGCTGGTTTACACTTACTCGTTGCAAAGCATTTGACCTCTGCTTGTATTTCTCTGTTACTGAAAGATCCATATCTTCCTTCCTGAATCTCTGGAACAGTTAAAAAAAAGAGCAGCAAAGTCAGCATCAATAAAATGTACAGAAACAATAATACGATTCACATCAGCATTGAAATGGAAACATATATGATACTCCAACAACATTTATCATCAGAAACAGTGAACTCTTTGCTCTCATCAAAATCTAAAAAGTTCAAATTATGGTTTTCATGGATCTAAATGCAAGTTATTTTGATATTACAGCCTCACTGATCCTTTCCTAAGTTTATGAAAAAAGTTCCACAATGGTAATAATAAAAACGTCTCAAAACTGGAATCTGTAGCTCAGTAAACAATTCAGATGCAAATTTTAACATAAAAAGCACCACTTAGCAGCTTCCATGAAAGGACCAATAAACTTTGTCCAGACTTGAAAAATTCTCCAAAAACCTAAATAAAGAAAAAAAATCAAATAAAAGGAATATTGAAGAGAATCTATATGCTGAAAAACAAAAAGAGAATTCCAAGTTGCAGTCATAGTGCTCCGAGAAAGGATCTCTCATAAATCATCCTTGTGGGAGGAAGTTAACAAATGCAACCATGGAGTTGTTATACATACTTCACCATGTACTTTGCTACACAGACACCTTACAACCAGTAATAATTGGGTTGGATACTAGGGTAAGCTGACACTCCATTTTTATGGAAAACCTTCACTCATTATCAAGAATACCAATTAAGATACCATGCCATAACACTAGTACAATAAGCCATACATCTAGGACCACGTCAATGCATTCGGATTGCATATTTTTTTACAATGAATATGAGTTCTTATGCTTCCAGTTCTTGTGTTAGACCTATACTTACTATTTACATCTTTCATCAAAATTTTCAGCTATTGTAAATTCCTATCTGCTGCTAACTTTTTGAATGTTAAAACAATTACACTATATTAAATACCTTCATAAAAAGATACCTAAGGTGATTATGGGTAAACAAAGTATTCTTTTGATCATCCAGTCGGATTCCAGCAAATGATGCCTATCACAAGAAGTGGCAGACAAGAGACCAATAATGTTGACAACAAAAGCCCAAAATGAGTTTTAATCACCTCTTTAAACCCAACTATACAGAGATGATTCATTGAATCAAAGCTCGTGAAATTTACACTTTTGAATGATAGGAAGTTATGTTTATGTATTTAAGAAGAACACCATCTCAAATACAAGGGCAAGTTTTCAGGTATCCCATCTTTTCCTCCTTTTACTCTCTCTACCGTGAATAATCACATAAATACTACCCATTAACTACTTATAGCTGAAAACACACTTCCAAACCCAAAATACACTTCCAAGCTGCAAACATACTTCCACCATATTTCATTGCATTCACAATAATTTCTACAGGCAGACATGATATCAGTTGCTACACCCTACAACTAATACATAAAAATTGATGTTTAATAACTTATTAGTTCATGAACCAGAGATTTTGGCGCTAAAAAAGTCCAATACATGCGAGCATGTTGAATTCCTGTCTCCATGCAGAAGGATCATTCATGTTCGTCAAGGGTTAAAGCATGAACTAATACAGACAATGAGCTGTATCCTCCACCAGCTATCAAAATTTACAATTAATTCAAGGGTTTCACACAAATTCACCAAGCAGGAGGCCAACCCTTGTGTAAAATATTGCTAGGAGTACATCAACCAGTTTTCAGAAAAACTCACAAAGACATCAGCAAAATTTTAATATAATGAGAAATCAATGAAATCAGTTTAAATGTAACCTTTAATAAACAACTTGGACTAAATAGTTACTACCATAAATCCATGTCAAATTAAATTCAGTTTTAATATTTTGTAAGAATCATACTCAACCAACTACATAACACATACCTCCAAAGTCCCCAAAAGTCGCCCCAGCATTCTTTTATTTCTATTAACAATGCTTGGATCCTCATTCTTGGGCAAAACCCTAGGAACATGCGCCAATACTGGCGCTGCAGTATCCTAAACATGAAACAATGATCAGAAACATTAACATTATGATCCCAAATCAAAGCTAGTCAACCAAACAAGAGAGTGCATTAAATTTACCATTTTTTCTTCTTTCTGATGGCCATCACTCCTAAGCCATCCGCTTTGCTGCAAATTAGACGGCTTCCTATCACTCTGATTAACTGCGCCTGTTCCTTCTACAACAGCATCATCCTTTAGAGCTCCAGCATGCTCAATGATCTCTCCATCCTCCAACTTCAATTACAGACGAAATATCATACATTTAAACTCAAATTATAGACTATGAAACCAAAGAAAAAGAGAAAAATGGAAGTAATGAAACAGAGCTTTCCTCGGCCAAACTTGAGGGTCATGCTAGGCTTCTCATGTAAGATAGATCATCCATAATTCGGTGAAAAAATACACCAGACCACATTTCCATTAAAAAAAAAAAAAATCCTTTTTCTATTCATACGTGACCAATAACACAAAAAATCCTTTCACAACATATTACACAAAAACTCAAATGGTTACCTCCACTGTCATCAACAGCATTAAAAGCAGAGATGCTAACAAACTAACGTATTACCTTGACAACAGCTGACAAGAGTCTCCGTTTGGCCGGCGGTTGATCTTCCACATCAGTCCTATCTGTCTGAAATCAATAAAAAACAAATACCCATCTGAAAAACTTTAAATATAAGAAAAAACAGTCAATTAGTTATTATAACAAAAAAAATTCCATGCAAGAATTTATGAAATTACGGGTCGAACAAAGCCACGTTGGCGGCCTCCATTGGCGGCGAAATTGCGTGGTCCAGGCCCTGATAACACTCCTCTGCGTAGACCCCTAGGATCTTTAAGCCTCTCAGTAATCTATGGTATTTTGAAAGATAGAAATTAATCACTAAGACAAATTATGCAAACAGAGAAAGAAATCAAAGAAACACAGAAAAAGTAAACCTCGCGCTGTTGGCGGTGGAGCTCATCGATTTCTCGTTGGAGGTCTTCCGCACTCTTCTCAACTGCGGTGCTTCCCATTTGAATTTCTTTTGATTCGGAAATTGCTTGCTTTATTTGTCTGCTTCCTGTTAGTTAAGGAACAAACCAAAGGCAGAAGCGGTCTTCTGCTTCAGAAAACCCTTTTTGTGAAGGGAGCAAAAGATATAATCAAAACTAGAATGTTGCAAAACTTTTAAGAATTTCTTTGGACTTTCGATTCAGTGGGCTCACTCAGTCCGATCCCAATTCGTATATTTTGCACCACATTTAATTCTAAATAAACCCCAGTTAGGATAATTTTTCATGTTTTTTATTTTTAAGTTGCAACCAATTTATTTTTTTACAAAAAATATAAATTTGATAAAAGATCGGTAAGTGGAATATAATACTTGATATTTTGATAGAATAATAATTCTTACAAAAAGATAAACTTATTGACCTATCGATTTGTACTAAAAACATAAAGGGGTAAATTAGGAAATTCGGCTGTTGCGTTCAATCATATACTTTTTGTAATATGTTAAGATCAACAAGTGCAGAATGTGAGCCGGATTGAACTAACCCAAAAGAGAAAATAGTAGGCTTTACATGACACGTTAAGTTCGTTCTATTTCATATCCATTAGGCTGGCCCAAAATAGGAAAAATATTATTTTTTGAATAAAAATGAAATATTAAATTACATTCTTTACTATATTTTTAATTTATCATTATCATTATATTATACTTTTTTATTCATAGATAAAAGCATGAAATATTAAATTGTAATTAAAATTTTAAAATATTAGAAATTAAATCCAACAAATTTAAAGTTAAAAAATAACAAATTGATAATTAATATAAAAATAACAAAAGTTAACGTCAAAAGATAACATGAATTTTTTTTTTGGATAACTTAGAGTATTCGACTTTCTCAAATAATGTTTAAAGATATTAGTTAAATATAGTACTATTTAAATATTTCGTTTAAATCAAAAATGATTAGTTAAAATCGAACTTAAGATATATACTCAAATCACACATTTAAACTTAATCCATTGTCATGAGGCTATACCCGCAAGTGGTTAAATTTTTTTTTTTTCTAATAAGTAAAATTAAAATACAAGTTTCTTTCTCTATTAATTAAAATATAAATATAATGGCAATTAAAATACTAAAATACAATAATTAGATTACAAAGTTATACCACAATTCATTTGCAAGGTTAAAATAACAATTATTTTATGTTCATCAAATCAAGGTTCTTTTATTTTGTTATTTTTTAAAAATTATAATTTACTAACTCAACTTATTTTTTATTTTTATTTTTATTTTGTTAAGCTCTTGAGTTTCTTTATTTTAACATCCACTCTATATGAAACTAGGTTATTCGTTAATGAGATTTGGACAAACACATATAGTTAAATCAATATCTTTTATTACTCCCTAACTCTTATCTACTTCCAGGCTCAATTCATGATTCGGTCATAGTATGAATTAATCACTAAGTATTTGATTTCTTAAAGATTTCATATTTTTTAGGTTAATTTTATCATTAATTTACTAAATGTTAGAAAAATAACCTTTGATTATGCTTAATTTCTAGTAATTTTACAAATTTGATGATTTTGCATGACATAAAACCTTAACTATTTATTTTATTTACAACTGTCAACTCTTCATGATTAACTTTAATGCAAGATAGACCCATAGCTTTCTATAAGTATGTTTTACATGGAAAAAACTTGTTGTCTACCTATGAAAAGGAGATCTTAGCATTAGTGTTAGCGATGCAAAAATGAAGGCCATATTTATTGGGCTGTCAATTCTTGGTGTAAAATAATAATCGTAGTTTGAAGTATCTGTGGGAACAAAAAAACATTACTGTAGCTCAATAAAAGTGGTTATACAAGTAGAGCTATCAAAACGGATTCGGTTCGATTGATCGGTCCGTTTAACTCGTAAAATAAACGAATTAGGGTTAATGGTTTTTGACTTGCAGGTTAAACGGGTCAATCCGATTAATTTGTAGATAAAAACTATCAAAACGGGTTCGATCCGATTATATTAATTAAATATTTAAAAATATTTTTAAAATTAAATATTTATTATATATTTATAATAATAAAATTTTAATTTTAAAAAATTAAATTAAAAATATTTGTTGTTATATATTTATAGTGATTTTATTTTTAAAAAAAATTATAATTATTTATTATTTATTTATTTAATTAATTAATAAAAACATACTTACCCGTTTAGCTCGTAAATCCAACGGATTGAGTTAGGGTTAAGGATATTAACCCGTTTATTAAATGGGTTAACTCGACCTGATCCGTTTAAGTGTTTGACTCAAAACGGCCCAGATCAATTAAGTCCGGTCTGACCGTTTGATGGCCCTATATACAAGTTAGTAGAATTCAATTTTGTTACTTAATATAAAAAAGGGTAGAAATTATAATGGCTAATTTTCATTCTAGAAGAAAATGTAAAACAAAATTAAAGGGAGTTTGCTGCCATTAGGCAACCTTTTACTGACTGCTTGGATGCTACTAAGGAAGAAATCAAATCAAATCCTAAATTACAAAAATTAATCAAACGAATCTAAGAAGACGAAGCAGCTGGGCATGACAATACGTTGATGGAGTTATATTCTTTAAAGAAAAAATTTATGTTGCTGAAAATTCTTCATTAGTTCCTAACATTATCAATCAATTTCATAAGAGTACACATGAAGGATATCATAAAAGTCAACAACGAATTCAAGCGAATTTTTACTGGATGGTTGCTAATATTGCAAGTCTTTTTTGACAATGTCTTCTAATTATATGGAATACCAAGGTCCATTGTTTGCGACATAAATCTTTACTTTTACTAGCATTTTTTGGTCAGAATTGTTTAATTTGAATGGTACTAATTTTAACTACAATTCGGCATATCATCCGCAGACCGACGGTCATTGCGCGTGAAGTAGTAAATCGTAAATTAGGAATGTACTTGAAATTTGATTAATTGTGTTCCAAGAATGGCAAAAATTGAAGCTAGGGAGAAGTAATTCTTGAAATGTGATAAGATTATTAAAGAAATATGTACTAAAATAAAAAATAAAAAAAATTCAATTGTGCATGAAGAATGTGTATGATTGCGATCACAGAGAAAGAGAATTCGAATTGGAAACTGGGTTTATTTCACACTTCAACCATACACGCAAATGTCACTTTTAATGAAAAAAATTATTAAGTTCTCTCTTATATACTCTAGGTGGTTCCAAGGTCTCAAGAAGATAGGTTCCATAGCTTATAAATTGGATTTATCGAAGAAATCTTGGATTCATTCAATATTTCATGTTTCTATGTTGAAGAAAAAAATCGGTGAAAATATTCAAGTTCAAGCTGATCTGTCTGTCACAATAAAGGAAGTTAAATCTCAGTATCTTAGAACTCAAGTTATTCTTGATTGTCAGGTTCGCAAAAGAAGGAAGAAGTTCTTATTCATTAGCAGGGATTATCACCATTCACCATTAGAGGCTACGTAGGAAGAGGTGAAGATGTTGTAGAAGCAATTTCTAGCTTTTGGCCTTGAGTACAAGTCCCTTATTTAAAGAGGAAAGAGTTGTTATGTTTCTGTTAGTTGAATAAGTCAATTGTTACGTATATTTTGTTTAATTGAATGAGTCCTAGTCAATCTAATTGAGTCAAACACGAAGAACTAGTTTTGCTTAGAATAATGCAAGTTAACATTAAGTAGCTTATTTTTTTCTACTTTGTTGCTCGATCAGTTGTAGAAAAATAATGTTTAAGGAGGATTAGGGAGTTCTAAATACGAATAAAAATTTCAAGTGTTTTCCATCGGTTACTCACTCAACGGAGGCCATGATTCCTCGGTTAACAGATTTTCCTCAATTTCTATTGTCTCCATCATAGGTTGCTAGAAACAAAAGAGGAATTCTCCTCAGTACGTAACAATATAACATTGGTCTATATGTCGGTTTCATAGATTGTCATTTTGAGCCAAAAAAATTTAATGAATAAGAGCATATATATATATATAATTTTTCTTAACAACGTAAAGTACACGTGTAACTACATTCGCACAATTTTTTTTTTCAAGAGTAGTATTATAGTTACCAACCACCATAGAATTTTGAAAGTATAAGAAAATTTGTTCAATGATAATAAAAAAATGTAAAGGTTTTGGAAAGTCTCAAACTCAGTATCTCTAAAACAATATTGGAATTACGCATTTTTTATATTGTACAATTTTTAGTACTGTGGATCTTATGGTTACACAGAATAATGACTTATGAGAGACATATACATAACAAGTAAACGAGAAATTAAACCAAGTTCAAGTTAATAACAGTCCAACATCTCGTAATAAAAAGAGGAGGAAGTACTTATAGATTCCATTGAAGATGAGAATCAAATCTAGAATATATTATATATGTGTAAAACCCTTCATTAATTTTTGTATAACGAAGTATATATTATTCAATTCGATGAGTCAATTGTTGGCATTCCATACAGCTACTAGTCTCCCCATCGATCCTAGAACAGGTCCAGGTCCCACAGAATGAGTTGTATAAATGCTTTTTCCTTCCTTTATCAATAAGAGAAGAGAAATGGCAGCCGCAACAGCAACCCTAAATTTAGGATCAAAAGCAAGTAGGGTCACATTTTCAGCCAACTTTATCAACCTTCTTTTGTTTAATTATTATTTTAAATATTATATAAATATAAACTGAATCTCCTTTTCAATTTCAATGCAAACGAGATCATATGGGGTCAATTAATTATACTTGACATTTCTAAAAGAGAAAAATGTTAATTACCATAACGATAAAACTTGATGATTTAATCCCCTTTCCAGACATTCAACTGAAACCAGGTTGGGCAGCTGAATGTGATGAGGAGCTAGCAGCCATTGGGAATAGTAAATGTTGATGATGATCGAAGGAAGTCGCTGTAAGATCAAGAACAATCCCTTTTGAAGGATCATTAGATTTTATGTTTCCGAAGCTTGACTGGTGAGAAAAGGAGTTTCTTTGAGCATTTTGGTAATGGAGCTGATCAATTGCTTGAATGGAACCAGGATTATTAACTTCATCTGAGAGAGGGTGGTTATAACTTGAATCCAGCAACATGAATGAAGCTGCGGCTGTCGAAGCCATAGCAGTTGCACCAACAGGAAGAGGATGATTATGAGTTCCTTCATAGGTTGTTATCAGAATTGACATATCCTCTAGGCATCTTTGAACCTAATACAAGAGAAATAAGGAGATTCAAATTCAGATTTTTATGTTTAATTAATTATACACAATAAAAGAAAAATTACAAAAAATATATGTATTAATACCTGTTTCCTTACTGGACATCCAGGAGCTACTGTGCATCGATAATAGGCTCGTGGGCAAGGATTTGCTTTAGCTATTTTCTGTCCATATTTTCTCCATTGACACCCATCATTCAACTGCAACAAAACCCAGAGGAAGCTCAAAATTTAACTTTCATAATCAAGTAACAATGATGATATCATAGATATCATCAACTTACAGTTGCTGAGTGGCATCTTGTTCTAACTGAAACCCTAGATTTTCTGTTGGGTGGTGAGGAAATATGGCTTCTAATTCCAGAGAATTCATTTCGTTGATGAAGCTGCTTATTTTGTGTTAATGCAGTAACGCTTGCATTATTATTGTTGTTGTTGATCTCCTCCTTATTGATGTCTTCTTCTCTTTCTGATTGATGCGTAATAACTGTTTGCAACCCCAACGATAACCCTAATTCATTCCCTTTAGAAAAATCATTTACTGATGCAGATGATGTGTTACTTTGGTTTTTCAAATCAGAAAATTTGGGAGCCATCTTTGGTTCTTGAAGAACCCTTTCATTTCCATGGAGGGAGAGAAAAATTTGTGGATCCTAAACAAAAGTAAATAAATAAATAATATTATATATTAATTTTAGGACCAAATTAATTAAAATTAGTAGAAATGAAAACTGAAAGAAATTAATTGAAAATATACACATACATTGTTGTGGGTATTTTGCTGATGGATTACAGACAATTGCATTCGAAGCTCACAGTAATCTTTCATTGTTTGCTCTACCACCCTCCTCAGCAATTGGTTTTCTTCTTTCATTCGGTTCATCTCCTTTTGCAAAGAAGATAACTGATACACAAAAATTTAATTAATTTTTTTTTCTCTAGATTAATTATTTCATTATAAAGAAATTACATAGAGGAAAAGAAAGAGAGCTGCAGCTAGCATGTAATTTAAATATCACAAAGTACGAAAGTAATACTAGATATTGTAGCACACGATCTCGAATTCACAAGAGAAGATATATATTAAAGAGTGGTTCGTTAAATTTAAATTTTATTTTACCCCTAATTTCTGTTCTACTTGAAATTACCTCTAATTCTATATTGTTGCTGCAGTTTCCTTTAATGGCTGATTCTTTTGCTGATGAATTCACTTCTGTAATAGTTATGGCTTCTGTTGGTTGATCGTCTTTTTTCTCTTGTTGATGAACATCATTCATATCTTCTTCTACTTTTTCTTTAGATTCAACTTTGAGAGATAGATCAGTGTCCATTAATCCACTTATAATCTTTTCCACCTTTTTTTCTCGACGATTGTTTTTCTGAATCCGATCCATCGAGAAAAAAAAGATGAAGATGAAGAAAAATCAGAAACAAGAAAGAAAGAAAGTAATAAAGAAGGAATTTCTTGCTTTCAGTGTTGTAACGCATTAATGAGGCACACCAAAGTCAATTCCCTAATCTCCAAGACGTTGTATCTTGTAGTATTACACTTACACAAACGGGGACGCATCAAAGCTTTGACTTTAATTATGTTTTTTAATTACTTAATTAAATCCCTTAATTAAATAATCAATATAAGAATCAAATAGCATTTTAATAAACATTAATTGCGTCTTGCTTTCCGCATCCATATGGATATGTATAATTTTTTTATCAATATTAATTTCAACTGTGAAAAAGAAAGTATATTCCCAAAGATTTAATCAAATGTAAATCTTTTTTTTAATATAATTAAATATACACTATTTTTAAGAATATTTACATAAACATCTAATTAGTTAGTTTAATTCGTGATTTTAAATAAAAATAAAAAATGAGAATAATATGATATATTCAATTCTCACAATAATTATAATTAAAAAAATATTATTATAATTATAATAAAAATAAAAAATATTAAAATTAATAATTTTCTTTAACAAATTAAAATTTGCATAAGTGTTTCTAAAATCGTAGAACTAAAGTGTACGTGTATCTTTTATGTCAGCTCTTTCTTCAATGTGAAAAGACTGCTTTAACCCTACAAATCCACTAAATCCACAAGTTACGTATAAATCAGGGTTAATAAATAATAAACAATATAATATTTTTCCTCCTTCAATTACTAGTATTACACCTACCAACTGTATGATTAGGACTGGTTTAATTTACCTAATTAATCAGGCCGTGTAATTAATCACAATGATATTAATTAATTCCATTAAAATTATACTATCAATAATGCTAACTTTATAAAGTTGGATACCAAATTTGTGTTCTAGTATATATTGCATTATAATTATTGAAAAACTTTATATATCAATAATATATATATATATATTTTTTGTAATCGAGGTGTCCGGATCAGCTTACGGGCATCTCGACTAATCCTCGGAAGAAACTAGCGCAGTATTTCACTATCACAACCTCCCACTTAAATCATAGACACATCCAAAGAATCGAACCTAGGACTGTACGTCTAACCACACAATCCCAAATTCGCTCCTATCAACTGGGTTACCCATAGGTGAGTATATATATCAATAATATATATAAGATAAAATTAACAACTATAAGATATATGATATTTGCTAACATGTGATGATATATTGTTAAAGAGAATTTTTATATCCCAATTTTACTTGTATGAATTATTCAATTAACATATATTGAATTATCAAATGCGATAAGATAAGAAAATTATTAATTCAATCTTTTTTCCTGTATTTTTAATATTCATGTACTTGGAAGAATATAGTATAAAACGTCATGCATATTCAAACAACAGAAATTGAAATGAATCGCAATAATTATTTAAAGCATGTTAATTTATAGTTTTAACAAGTTAAAGGAGAAATTAGGATAATTTTTCATGATTTTTAATATTTTTATTACATATATCAATTTTCTTTTTAATTCTATTAGGATTGATGCCTTGCATCCATCTCATATTGACTAATTAAATGTCCTATTCCCCTCCTTTAAACTATAAATAAGAGGGGTATATTCGATTTTAAGAAGAGTGAAGTAATTGAGAGTATTTGGACTTTTGATCTTTTGTAAAATTAGGTCTATAAATCATTTGAGTCCTTGAAGGGGCCCTTTTAGTTTCAAATTTTGTCCTCTCTTTTATTTGTAAGTTTAGGAGCACTCTCCTAAATTTCGTATTCTCCTGTTTTGAGATAATAAAATATTTTGCTCGCCTTCGTCCGTAGATGTAGGTCACTGATGAGTACATAAAAGTATATGTGTATTAAGGGTTAAATTTATCATTTTACACTTAAAGTATGATTATCTCTCTCC
>JAVXUL010000013.1:2129805-2173004 GCA_035590515.1 Trichilia minutiflora | reverse complement strand
AATGTGATAGTAAAAACACAGGAAACAAAAAGGGCATCTAGGGTTTCAGGAGGAAATTTTGGGGTTTTCTGACTTCTAAGCAAAACTGAGGAAAATCGACGATACTACGAGGTTCATAGCGTTATTCCTAACTTGTTTGCATGTTTTATTTCATATTTTATCAATTTTTGTAAAATGGATTTACTGTTCACCCGTATAGATTTCAGTAGATTTATTATGAATATTTTAGTTTTTATACATTATTTGAGTTGTAGTAAAGTCAGGAAAATTGTAGGAAGTTAAAAATATAAATTTAGAGAAAATAAGTGAACGTGAAAGAGAAAATAAGTGAACGTGAACAGTAATGGGGGTTACTATTCTGACGAATGTGTAGGGTCCTCAAGTATAAATTATAAAATTGAGTCAAATTACACCAGTATAGTGATAATGTGGGTTCATGATAGCAACGTATGGATAATTAAATGAATAATGAGGATTTTAGTTGGTTTTGCATATTGTCCGATTTTAGAAAACCCGGGTTATCGTGCATTTCATGCATACTAGTCATATTCGTATTTTAGAAATGTATATTGATAAGATTTGATATATGTGATTAGGCGATGGAGCGTGAGTGAGGAATCTGCATACCGAACCAAGGAACAAGGGGAGTTAGGGAGTGTATACCCTCCCTAAGCTGTGAGTGGACTTTTTATATATTCATTTATTTAATAAAAATCTTGCTTTTACATTTATAATGATGCATAAAGGATTTTACACATGAGTCTGCTATTTTCTTCTATTTATGCAAAAATATATATAGGAATGTTTTTACATGATTTTATATGAAAATGTGATTTGTATGGTGAATTTAAATGGTTTGGCATATATGTTTACATGAATGATGGCCGTGGGTCGATTTTATGATATGTATATATTTTGATATTGATGTATGTGGATATGGATATACCTAATGGTGATGACGGCCATATGGGCCTAGATATTTACTGTAGCTACTGGGTATGTGATAGCCTGGGAGAGATCACTTAGAGGTGGTCCTTTAGGTGAGTGCGGTATATGGTAGCTTAGAGTCGGCCTGATAGATAGGTCACCTAGGTGAGTGCAGAAGACTTCACACGTGGGGGTTATTATATGCTATTATGTTATTATATTGGAGATATGGTTTGACCACCTATGAGTCTCATCAAGGATAGTCACAAACGTCACCACATGACTACTCGAGGTAATGTCAGTGGTGGGCTTATTTCTTGGAAAATGATACATGTTTTTATTTGCATATAAAATCAACTGACGGTCTCGGGATGCCCAAGACCAAGGTCATCATCGAGAAAGACAGCCAACCCAATGACTTTCATATTATGATTTGAGGTTTTCAAACTAAAAGAATTTCTTTGAATTAAAATATTTTATTTTTATGTTCAAGATTCATTTTCTTACATATTTATTAAACAGCATGTGTATATATATATATATGTTTTCAGTTCACTCACGGAGTATACACCTGAATACTCACCCTACCCTCACTCTCCAATTTTAGGGTAAACGAGAAGATACACGCTTTAGTTGAATGATGATCGCTCCAGCTGCTTAGAGTATCAGGTATACGATAAGTTGACTCACTCAATCCTATGTACAGTCCACTGGAGTCTACTGTTTTATTTTATTGTTGTTTATGAATCTTTTATGAAATGTAAAGGAATTTGTAAGAAATATTTATAGTATATTTTGGGATAAATTGATTCCCACATATTTGCATATTGATGAACCTTTATGGATTGATTTAAATACTTTAAAGTGTTTGTAGATTGTTATAGAATCGTTTAGAGTTTGGGTGTTTGATTGAAAATGATTTTGGAAGTCTTGTATAAATATTTTGAAAACAGGTTTTGTAAAGGCCTTATAGGCTCACAGGGTGTGTTTTGGTGATTGAATATACCTTGGGAGTCTGTGACGGTTGTCACTTATGGGATCCACATGTTGGGGCGTGATAATTTTATTAGTATCAGAATTTTTGGTTTTAAAATAGTTTTGGAAACACCCAAACTTGATTTTTAAACGATATTTTGAAAAATTATGTATATGATTTTATAGTATTTGAAAATTTTTCAGTGGACTAGGTGAGTCGAGTCATAGGAAGCATCACCACCATATTAAATGCGTATATTTGAACTCCGTATTCTTTTTGTTGTAAAAATATCTTCGAGACCTAAGCGAGGTCAAGTTAGACCATGAAGAGAAATCATGCCCGATGTTGAAGAAGAGGCTACTTTGTATGTGCCTCAACACGAACCTGAGGAGCAACCTGAACCTCCTCCGCCCCAATACCAGCAACCAAGCATGGGAATGCCTCCGAATATGACTTCTGAAGCATGGGTGGCCTTTATGGTATATTGGAATGGCCAAGCCACAAAAGCATCCGGATCGGCTCTGAAGTTATCCAAATGAATCAAAGAAGTTTGACAGTTGGGAAGTGTGCCTTTTGGAGGTACTACAGATGCGACTAAAGCCAATCGATGGTTTAAAAAATTAGAGTGTGACTTGAATGACGTGGAGCTAGAAGATAGGTACAAGATAAAGGTGGCTATCAGGTTGTTAGAGGGCAGTGCAGCTACTTGGTGGGCGAATGTGCAAGCGAAGGCCTTAGCAAAACTAACCTAGGATAATTTTGTACAAGAATTTTGAGATCAATATTTCAACCCCTTTCACTGTAATCAGAAGAAGTAGGAGTTTCTACAACTAAAACAGATGGATAAGATAGTGACAGAGTATGAGACTCAGTTAAGGGAGTTGGTGGAATTTATGCCAGAATTTGCTAATAAAGAGAGCTTGTGTGCCAAGTTCGAGGAGGGTTTAAATTTTAAAATACGTGAGAAGATGTCACTATCAAGAAACCAAGGGTATAAAGACATGATTCAAATAACCCTTCGAGCTGAGAGGTTAGCCGGAGAGACAAGGTTGAGGAGTCAATTCCAGAAAAGGAAAGATTTGAGTATACAAGTTAGCTCTCCATTCAAGAAGAGCCGTAGGAGTGGTTCATCCAGTGGTGCCTCTACCACTAGTCCTACAAGTATTTCTTCACACTCTCCTCAAGGCCAAGGACACTCAAGATTTAGATCATCAGCTCAGGGACAGACTTAAGGATCAAGACAGAGTTAGAATATAGACAGGTGTCTCAATTGTAGACGATACCATGTAGGCTTATGTTATCAACCACTAATGTGCTACCACTATAGAGAAGTAGGGCATATAAAGATGTATTGTCCTAGATTAGGGATAGCAGAAAGGGGTAGTAAGACCAGTTAGTATCCTTCACACCACTAGCTCAGCAGCCTATAGTTTCTGTCAGAAGAAGATTGGGAGCGGGAAATTCATCTATAGCATCCCGTGGTGCCAGAGAACTCGAGATAAAGTTCAGACCAAGGTATTTGCCTTAAATCAAGAGTAGGTACTGACTAACCTAGATGTTGTGACTAGTATGATTACTATTTTCAATCAACCTACATATGTGTTGATAGATCCGGGTTCTAATAGATCATTTATAAATACTACTTTAGCTCTTCATGCTAGTGTTCCCATGTCACCCTTAGACCAAGAGATTATAGTATATATACCACTAGGCCAGAAGTTATTGAGACAAACTGTGTATAGAGATTGTGCAATGATAGTGAATGGATTTGAGCTGGTAACAAACTTGATTCATTTGAGAACAGAAGATATTGATACGATACTGGGGATGGACTGGTTGTCCAGACAACGAGCGACAGTGAATTGCTTTTCTAAATAAGTGGTATTCACTAGACTTGGGGGATCAGAGATAATCTTCATAGGTGAGTGGAATATTTTATCTAATAGCTTGATTTGTGCGATGAAAACCCAGAGGTTAATAAGGAAAGGGTGACAAAGGTATTTGGCATATGTTGTTGATGATACCACCTCCGTGTATTCCATTGACCAAGCTCTAGTAGTGAGAGAATTTTCAGATATATTTCCAGATGAGTTATAAGGAATGCCACCACAACAAGAATTTCATTTCAGTATTGATTCAGTATCGGGTACTATACCAATCTCGATGCTGCCTTATCGATGACACCAACTGAACTCAAAGAATTGAAAGTGCAATTTCAAGAGCTAGTTGATAAGGGTTTTGTCAGATCGAGTATGTCACTTTAAGGTTCGTCGGTGTTATTTGTTAAAAATAAAGATTGGACTCTGTGGTTATGTATAGATTATCGACAATTAAATTGGATCACTATCCATAATACATACCCTCTGTCCAGGATCGATGATTTATTTGATCAGTTACACGGAGCGAGTATATTCTCAAAGATTGACTTGAGATCAAGGAACTATCAGTTGCAGATCAAGGAGAATGATGTAGCCAAGACAGCCTTTCGGACACATTATGATCATTATAAGTTCCATATAATATCGTTTAGGTTGACTAATGTCCCAACTGTATTCATGGATCTCATGAACCAGATATTCCATCCTTGTTTCAATAAGTTTGTGATTGTCTTCATCAATGATATCTTGGTTTACTCGAGGACCAAGAAAGAACATGCTCAGCATCTGCGAATTGTGTTACAGACGTTGAGAGAGAGAAGGCTGTATGTGAAGTTTTCAAAATGTGAGTTTTGGCTTCGGGAAGTGGTATTCTTAGGACATATAGTTTCCAAGAAAGGGATTTTTGTTGATCCTCAAAAAGTTGAAGCTATTATTCAGTGGGAGAGACCAAAGACTATCACAGAAATTAGAAGTTTTCTGGGATTGGCAGGTTACTACAGAAAGTTCATTGAAGGATTTTCTCTGATAGCTGCCCCACTGACATGTTTGACGAGGAAAGATGTTAAATTTGAATAGCATAAAAGTTGTGAGCATAATTTTCAGGAGCTGCAGAGTCATCTTACCTCAACTTCGGTGTTGACACTACCTATTCCTGGAGAGAGATATGTAGTATTCAGTGATGCCTCCAGGCAGGGACTAGGTTGTATATTAATGCAGAATGAGAAGGTAGTTGCTTATGCTTTCAAATAGCTTAAGAAGCATGAGAAGAATTACCCGACCCATGATTTAGAGTTGGCTGCATTAGTCTTTGGCTTAAAGATATGGAGACATTACTTGTATGGAGAGAGGTGGCTTAAAGATATGATTTAGAGTTGGTTGTATATTTTTGTAATTTTTAGGGAAGATTTAATTAAGATCATTTATTTTTGGTAGATTTTGATTGATCGAAGAGGGTGGTTTAATCGAATGATATTGTGAGGGCTCCCTCAAGAATTTATGGTTTCAAGATCGATCGAATAAAATGGGTGGATCGATCGATCGATATTTTAAGGCTCTCTGACTTTTAGGGTGCCAAAATTCAATTGATCGAAAGAAGTATTTCGGTCGACCAAAATTTTTAAAACCTCTAACTTCTAAAGAAATCGAAGGATTCGATCGACTGAAGTTTACGAAATGGTGATTTTGCCCTCTTTTTAAAGCTTCTCCTTTAGAAA
The DNA here is from genome assembly GCA_035590515.1 of Trichilia minutiflora. Lineage (NCBI taxonomy): Eukaryota > Viridiplantae > Streptophyta > Magnoliopsida > Sapindales > Meliaceae > Trichilia > Trichilia minutiflora. Next base: position 2,167,509 of record JAVXUL010000013.1, on the reverse strand, counting down.
ACTTAAGGGCAAAACGGTAATTTTATCCCTAAATTTATAAAAAGGGGGACTTAACCCCAGTTTTGTCCGTTCTTCTCCCTTTTCCCTCTTTTTTCCTCCTCACGTTCATGTCCTCTCTATCTTCTTCATCTCCCACCCATTTTTCGGTAGATTTTTCATTTCTCTTCACCTGCGACTTACATTCTATGTGTCTAACTATCCAGGAGCATCAATTTGACGTCTAGGGTTTCCTTTGAAGAAATTGGGGGGTTTTGATTTCTACGTAAAATTGGAGTAAACCGACCACACCACAAGGTTCGTAGCTTCGATTCTAACTCGTCTGTATATTCATTTTGCATTTTTTAAAATTTATTCGTATGGGTTTTACTGTTCATCCAAATAGATTTTGATAGATTTGGCATGTGTATTGTGGTTTTTGAATGCTAGTTACATTGTAAAATAACTCACCAAGTCAATAGGAAGCTAGAAATATGATTTGGAGAAATTGGGTGAGCATAAACAGAAATCGAAGTTACTGTTCTGAAGAGCTCATGGGGTCTACTTGTCTAAATTGTGAAATTGGGCCGAATTACACTAGTTAAGTAACAATGTGGGTTCGTGATAATTTTGTTTTAGTGATTAGACGGGTAACGAGAATTTAGGTTGATTTTGTGTATTGCCCAAATTTAGGAGAACCCGGAGTTAGCATACATTTCACACATACACGTTTTACTCGCATCTGAGATTGTATATTGATATGTTTGGAATGCTTGTGTTTAGATGATGACGCACGAGTGAGTTATCCGTATGACCCATCAAGAAACGGGAGAACTAAAGAGTGTATACTCTCCCTAAGCAGTGAGTGAACTTATTTCGTTCTGATATTTATTTTAAATCTTGCTTTTCATAATAAATGTTTTAAATGGATTTATTTATGATTCCCACTATTGTGGAAATGCATATATGTTGCTTCATATGGATTGGTTTTGTTTATATGGCTAGTAGGCCAGTTTTTATATTTAATATGCAATGATACAGCCAGTAGATCACATTTTGTGATTTATACATATTGTGATGACGGCCATGAGGGCCAAGTTTCTATATTAGTGATAACGGTCGTGTGGGCCGAACTTGTTTACTGTAGCTACAGGGGAGATAGCCTAGGGTCAGCTTGATTGAGAGGTCGTCTGGGTGAGTGGAGACTACACAGGTAGGGGTGATGTATAGTTATTTATTGTGATCGAATTTGACCACCTGCGAGTCTCATCAGATTAGTTACAGATATCATCCCGTGACTAATCCGAGGCGAACGTCAGTGGTGGGCTTGTTTTTATGAAACTTAACCATGCATGTGTTATTCTTGCATTTAAAAATCTATGTTTATAAATAACATGATTTTATTGCATAAAACTCACTGACTATCTCGGGGTGCCCAGGGCCAGTGCTATCTCCAAGAAAGGAAGCCAGCCCACTGATTTTCGGTATAAGATTTGTGGTTTCAAACTAAAAAAAGTATTTATTGTTTTCTTGCGAATGCTTTTCTACATTTTGTATTTATTTGTGATTATTTTGTTTTAGTTCACTCATGGAGTATACTTTGGTATACTCATTCTCTCTCACCTTTCAATTTCAAGTTCGCTTTGTCGGCTGCTAGCGGTGGTGGTAATCCTTCTAATTAGGGAACCACAGGTATACCCTGGAACCGACTCACCTAGAGAAGTCTAGACCACTGGAATAGTTTTCTATTTAACATTTATATTTTTATTTCTGTAATAGAAACTAATGTACCAGTACTTGGGTATTGATTTGAGAAATTTAGTATTTTATATTTTGATGAGTAATTTGTGGAAAAGATTTGAAATGTTTATCATTGAAGTGTTTGTGGTTCTTGATATATTTTGGAGATTGGATGTTTTGGATAAAATATTTTTGGAAGTGCTTTATCTTTTGTTTTGGAAATGCATTATATCTGTTTATGATTTCAGCCTTACAGGTTCTTAGTAAGCGTTCTAAGGAATGCTTATTAGGAATCTATGGCGGTTGTTACGTGTGAAACCTACGAGTTGGGGCATGACAAGTATCTTTTGCTCACTTATCACAGGAATCGCATCAAGTACCTAATGGAAATTGGTGCAAATTTTGAAGCAAATGATAAATCTCACGATAGTCCCTGTGAACATAAGTACTCACATTTCTAAGGCAATTCTCTAGGCAGCGAGATAGTATATCTGTTCATTAGAGAATCCATTTACTAAGCCAAATCCCCCTTATCCCCAACTCCAGAGGCAGCATCAATCACTCAATCAAATTTAAAAATGGGAACGACTTAAAATGGACACAGGCCATTAACTTTATCAACCTTTGTTCCTCAAAATTAGTATGTCTTGGTCATTTTTCAGATTCAAATTTTGCATACGAGGGAGATAACTTATGACCATACCAAATAATGATGATGACGTAATCAAATTAGGATAGACTTGTATGCCACCTTGTTATAGGAGTCAAATTACTCCTATTCTCCTATGGAACAGGCTATCACTCTATTATAAAAAGGGACTATTTTTAACAGTAAAAAGATTCCTAATCTGATCATTGAATCATTAAAATCCTTACCCAACTACTTCACTCTCTTGCCCCCTTATTGTCTTGTTCACAACAACCAAAAGCACAAGAAAAAAATCACAAGTTCTAAGGAGTATAACTAGACCCTTTCTCCTTCTTTCCTCATCCTTTTGCCCTTACTAATTTAAGTATCATCATTTCTATGTTGGGGAACCCAACATCATTTAGAACTCCTTCTGTGTTGCAAGTTAGCAAGGACGCAAGGTTAATACTATTTATATTATGGTTCGATGTTCAAAGTTAAATAAAGAGTTTTCACGTCAGCAAGAGATCTTTGTTACTTTGTGCATCAACAGCTAGTGCCATCTATAAAAATCAAATAAAAAATCATTGTCAGAAAAATTCTAAGGGAGAAGAAGTAAGAGCAAACAACTTATAAATAACTATGGCAAGGAATAATTGAAGTCATTCTACCCAAAGGTTCTCGACTAAGCCAGAAAATAATGCTATAAAAACTATAAACCAAATTCGCAGAGCAAAGATTTCTAGTTCCAATGGGAGTATGGCTCGCCAGAACCCCCTTGCATTGTCTGCATGCTAGAATACAGTAGTACAAGAAGGACAAAAAATACTCCTGTTAAACAAAGAGCGAAGGTCGAAGAGCAAATAGCTAGTTGAGTTACTCATTAATAGGATAGGAATGCTGGAAAATGAGATCAAGAGATGAAGAGGATCGTGTTCATGGAATAGCGACGCAAACGATGGCCTTGTTTGATGTTGAGGAGAACGAAATCGCCAATCGTAATGCAGGAAAAACTATCATAAAGTCATCTGCATAAATATATGATAGATGAGGCCCAAAGCAATTGCGACATAGAAAAGAAAGAGTAAGATGGTAGAAAAGCTGGCTGAAAGACCTATTTTCAAGAAACATAAACGCACCTCTAGAATCTATGAGGTGTTAAAATCAAGGCAATATTGTATTGCTTGAAATCATAATACAGTTGACATGTACAAGCATGAGCTCAGTCTAGCGTCTATGAATATAAGAGTGTAACTTAATCAGAAACATTCTCAAGAAAAGGAGGCAACGATAACAACCAATCAAAGAGAGATAGAGAGCTGTGTTAAAAGGATGTTGCAAGAATTGTAGGTCTAAGAAGCAACTCGCCATAGGAAAATTCTTAAGCCTACTCCCCAGGTGAGTTCACACCCTATCTTACACTTTTTATAAGAAATCGTGGGACTCATGCTTCCTTGAAAATTCAAAATACCATAGGTAATGCCCTACATAGAAAAAACCAATCTGATTATACTTGTGGATCATTTTAGAGAAATTATTTGATCTAAGGGCTAATAATTTTGTAAATGGGCCACCCTTTTCTCTTGACCTTTGAAGAGCAGGCTTGAAAATGGTATAAAAACTTGGCCTCGAAGAGTATCTATAGTTTTAGATAGATGGCTACCATGTTCAAAAGTGAGTTTAGAGGAACAGTTGCCACTACTAAAGACTTGAGCTCACTCCTAACAATATGAAAAGGGCTAAATGAAACTTTAAGGAATTTTACTCAAAGGTATTAAGAAGAGGTCATGGATTTAGTAGCATTTTACCATCCCTTGACCCCAGAAGGATTGAAAAGAGGCCTTCGAATGTATCAAGCTTGGTACATAATACATAGGCGGTCTATAGGCACTTACAAGACTGCTAGATGTGAGTTATTCAATGAGATTGAAATAGAAAGGCATATATTGCTAAAAATGAAAGAGGATGGTCATCCATCAACATTCAAGAAAGATAGACCCCAGAATCAAAGGCCTAAGGCAAAAATTTATTACAGAGGAGATGTCATGCCCCAACCCTAGGAATTGATCACGTAAAAATTATCACGAATCTAAGAAATGTATTCTATTAGTTATAATATACTTTAAGGACACGCTAGGTATAAAATTTGTTTGCAGTCAAACCCAATACAACCAAGTTTCAAATTTAAGCAAAATACATATCCACTTGCAAAATGAAAATCAACATCATATTTAAATATAAACTCCTCATCAAATAACAATTGTTTCAAAGCAATTCATTATAATAAATATTAGATAAATTAAAATACATAAATTCAAATTATTTAATACAATCATTTTGTTCATTGGACCATACTACACAAAAATTAGTCTAATACTTAAAAAATACACTGAAAATTCTTATCAATTTGACTATGCCTATATATGATTGAACTATCCTGAAATTAAAGAAAGAGGGGTATTTAGGAAATACTGAGTGAGCAGATAAGCAAAATCTTGTATAATCAGTAATTAAAACGTTCAATCCATTATTACAAATGTGGTATAAAACATACATCAATAAACACTTTATAGATAGTCAAGATATAAATTCCTCTCAGTCTATAAGATTTCATTTGGTCTCGTAAAGATAAAATAAATAATAGTATGCTATATTTTATGAGACTTTCAAATCATATAAATTATCCATCCTATTTTATATTGTATGATCAATCCTCACCCTTGAACCTGTTAAACTCCATTCATCTTATTTTATAGTGTATACAAATCCTTACCCATCACAAAATCAATATTGACATACAAGGCCAAAATGCAAGCGATGGCTCATCGAGCTCAAATATCTATAAACGATGACACATAAGGCCAAATTGATAAATCTTGGTTCTCAAAAGTGAATGTTAATTTCTTTTTCTAGTTAAATCTTATTGAACAAAGATATACTATTATCAAAAACTGAAAAAGGTATGTTTGCAGGTGTATATATAGATATGACAAAGAAAATGTATTCAATACTTAAGCACTGACATGTATTCACATGAAAAATGCAAGAAAGTATCGATACATATCTTAAATGTATCGATACAAATGGTCGTGACAAAGATATTGAAGCTAAACACAAAAAGTTCCATACGCATAAGAAACATATCAATACATATTGGTGTAGTAAGGATTTGAAGAATATATCATAAAAGAGCATCAATACTTTTATGTAATATATCGATACTTTTGTGCATCGAAGGCTTCAAGGAAGAAAAAACCCGAGTATCGATATCTTTCAGCAACATATCGAAGCCTTCTGAAGATTTAAACCTGTAACAGCTAGTTTGCTGCATTTAATGCAAGAAATAAATGAAAGATCAGAGAGTCATTGCCATAAGGAAATAGAGAGGAATTACAAAGCATACAATTGATTATCAGAAATTACTCACCTACATGTACATTTTCATATATTCTCTAGTAAGAGAAAGTTAAAATTTTATTGAGCTTATAGATTATTCCCTCTATGAGAGAGAAAAACATCTTTATTGTTTTATAATTCTTCAAAAAAAATTTGTACTTAAACTTTTGAGTTCAGCAGGTTACTCTTTACTTGTTTTGAAAAAAGATTGTAATTTGGATTTTTCTTCACCTGGTAAAAAAGAAGAAGTTGTATTTGGGTTGTAATTGACCCGTGATAAACAAGATTGTTTGTGATTCCTCAGTTTTATAGAACAGAACCTAGTTGCCTAATCGTTATAAAAATTCTTATATTTGCATTTTATCTCTTTCTCTCTTTGCATTTAATCCTTTTTGTAAATAGTTAAATCATTGCATTAATCATCATCAGTTGCATAAATCATTTTGAAATTTTTTAATCGTTTGATATTGTCATTTTCACCCAATTCACCCTCCTCTTGGGGAATACCTACTGAGACAACAGAAAAATAGATAAAATAGTCTTTTTTTGAGTTAGATATTTGTTTCTGTGCTCAAAATGAATTAGCACATGCTTTTCTATAGAAAATATCGATATTTTTCTCAAAATATTGTCATTTCTTACCTAAGTATCGTACTTTTAAGTTAGGTATCGATATTTTTCTCAAAATATTAAAATTTCTAGTTCAAGTATTGATACTTAACAAATATCATTTAAGTCTTTTGTAAAATATTATTTTTTTAAAAAAATATCAGTCAAGTCTCTTTTATTTCTAGTGTTATTTCTCTCTTATTCGGAATCCAATTTTACTTTCGTTTCTTTTTATATAATTGTATTTCTATACTTTTTTAGTATAAACAAATCAAATATCAAAACACTATCCTGATAAATAGGAATTTAGATCGAAAGCTCAAATACTCATGTGCTCGATTAAGACTTTAATGTCACTTTTATTTAAAAACTTAACCAATTTAACCAAAACTTTTCAAAACACTAATCAAACTTTCATACAGATTAATTTAACTAATATTAACACCCAAACATATATTTTTAAAAATAACAGAAATATTCTTTTAGGATAAGATAATAAAAATACCCCTAAACTAAAAATGTAAAGTATTATAACAAGTGCTCACATTTTTGTGGTGACTCCTTGGACAGCAAGGCAATACACCCTTATGTTGTTCCTTTGGGAATCAATATCATGAGCCGGTGCCCTCTTATCCTCAACTCTAGAAGTGGCTCCAATCACTTAATCAAATCCAAAAATGGGTATGATCTAAAGACGAACACATACCTTGAATTTATAGACCTTTATTCCTTAAAATCAATATGTCCTGATCATGTGTCAAATTAACCTTTTATGTACATGGAAGGTAACCTATGACCATGCCAAATAATAATAATAATGCAGTTAATTAAGGTAGGCTTACACGTCACACTCCTTAGACAATCAAATGACTCCCATTCTCTGATGTTTATATTGATGGGCAAAGCTTATGAAACACGCTACAACTTTATTATAAGAAAGGATTATTCCTATCAGCAAAGGGATTCTGTTCCAATCATTGGATCATTGAAATCTTTACCCAACTACTTCGCTCTCTAGCCTCTTATTGCCTCGCTCATAAAAAGCAAAAGCACGAGAAAAAAATCTCAAGTTCTAGGGAGTATAATCAAACCATTTCTCCTTAGTTTGGTATACTTTCCTCCATCTTTTTTATCTTTATTTACTGATTTAAGAATCAGAATTTTTACATCAAAAAATCTAACATTATTTTAGAACTCCCTCTATGTTGCAGATTATCAAGGACGCAAGATTAACATTATTTGCATTGTGATTTGATGTTTAAAGTCAACTAAAAAGTTTTCACATGAGTAAGAGATCCTACTTATTTTGTGTATTAACACTGTCTTTTAAAAAAAAATTAACTTAAAGTGCGAAATTGTTTATTACCTGCAAACCACCAAAATTCAACCTTAAATGATAATAAAGCTAAATTTCAATTCATTTCACTCAAGTTGCACCCTGGAAACTTCTCTCTTAATATTAAAATTTTTAATTATTTTATATTTTTATATATAATAATAAATTTTAAAATAACTATTTATGTATTTTAATTACTTTATTACTATAAATAAAAGAATTTTATTTAAATATTTAATAATTTTCTTTTATTTTTAATATTTTATTATTATTAGGTTATATTTAATTATGAGATAACATAGATAAATAGTCAGTCAATTAGTCAGCGGATCGATTCTTCTTAATTAAAGTGCTGAGAATTATTTTATTTCCTTAAGTTATTGACAATACAAGAGGTTTGATATTTTTTTAATTAGTTAAATATATTTTTAATAATAATTATATTAAATTTTATTATTGTACATAAAAAGAGGTACCATAGAAAATACTAAAATAACAGCTCATCCAAAACACAACGGATAATAAGAAATTGAGTATTATATGTTTAAATTATAGGATTTAAGAGTCATATATTTCTTATGTGTTTAGATTAAATTATTTTTAAATAATAATAATTTATATTAAAAATGTTTTTATAATAAATTTTTTTAAAAATATTCGGATTGAAAATTTGCAATCCAATTTTTAATTGATAAAAGGGGAGTATTTTGATTTTATAAAATTAGGGGGTAAATGTATTATTTTACTATTAATTAGGGGTAAATATATTATTTTCCGCTTCTAGTGCATAGAAATTGCCAAAACAATAGCTCACCCACGACACGTGGGACAGAAATGACAGCAATAGCAGTAATAATTTGGAGGACGGACAGCCGTCTTAGTACACGGAACTGACTCTTCAACTCTTACTCTCTGTTCTTGTCGTTCAAGTTGCAGAATCGCCTATTTCGATCTGCCATCTGATACAACAGAGCAGAGCAGATGGTTTCATGGATACCAAGCTGAATCACCCTCGTCCAAGACCCAGACTTGACCGACGAAACGCCTTAAAAAACATTGAATACGACGCATCGTCTTCACCTTCATCTTCCTGTGACGACCAGTCGTCCGCCTCGCTCCGAACTCGATCATTGGATCTCTGTCCTTTGACCGATCATAAGACCAGTTTTAGAGTCCAAGGAGTCGACGGAGAATTTGATATCATTTGTCGGAGTTTGGGACTTTCTGGGCCAGAAGATTTCTCCATTCCAACCGCAGCTTGGGAGGCACAGAAAGCTCGCTGTAATTCCGATACTGCAATTAGCTTGCAATCACGGTTAGATAAACTATTGGATTTAGCCGAAGATCAGGAATTTGAAGCAAAGATTAAGTACGATCAGGTAGAAAATGGGTTTGCTGTTTCAAAGAAAGGTTTCGGCTTACCTAAAACTGTGAATGGGGAGGGATCCAGTACCGGAATTAACGGAGAGAGGCCGCCGGCTTTAGCTCCCCCTCCGCCAATGAAGTTTCGGCATTCGTTGGTGGATGATGTTAGCTCAACTTGGGATTTGATGAAATCTTTTGCTCCAGAGTCTCATGATGAAGACTTTTTGCATTCATCAGTTCAAGTAGGGCTTGTTAATTCTTTGGATGAAGTTGAAAATGAAGGGAGGGTAGGAGAAACTGATGTTGTTGTAGAATCTGATCCGTCCATTTCGAATCATGATGATCATGACGACAATGACGATGATCATAAAAATCATGCAATTAGCGTGATTGGGGAACCGGTTTATAATGTTTCCCCAAATGTAAGATTCAGAAGAAAGATTATGTCATGGCAAAAGGGTGAGTTTTTGGGAAGTGGGTCGTTTGGGACTGTTTATGAAGGCTTCACTGAGTAAGTTTTCTTTTTCTTTTCTTTTGTTGGTTACATGGATATGCTTGCTACTTGTATTCACTTGTCGAAACAGACGCAGTTTCCATTGTATTTGAATACCATTTTAATTTTACATGGTTTTATCGATGTGAGTAGGCTGCTGAAAGTAATAGAAGGATAAATAATGTTGGACTACAAGGGTAATACAAGGAACTTCTTGAACGTTTATACCCGCTAATTATGCAGAGGAGAAGCAATAAACAATATGAGAAGACTTCCATGGGAATTTTCTTTAAAGATATTATAAAACTAATTGGACTAGATAGGTTTACTTTGAACAATTGTATGCATAACCTGTTTTAACATTTGCTTCTAAATTTTTTATTTTGGAGATTTTGAGGTATTATTTGATTGCAATGCTATTGTTTTAAAATGACTCATTAGTCTGAAGGATGTTAGAATTACATTCATGTGGTCAGAGTTACCTTCTTTGATTAACTAAGTCTTGCTTTAGATTATTACTTCATTGTTTTGCATGAATTTGAAAATCGTGGTGGCTTATCCACCTATATTTACTGAGAAAAATCAATATAATTAATGTAATCTAGGTAACAAGAGGTAGAACTAGGTGCTTGAGGCCAAGGTCTATTACATTAAAATTGGTTATGAATTATCTATGGATGTTTCCCAAACTTTTTATTGAGAATAAAAAATAAATTACTTAAAATTTTAGTAGCTTGATTTTGTCGCATAGTAACATTGATGCATCATACGGAAAGATCTTTTTGATCTTCTGTGAGAAGTAATTTAGGCTGAAAATTTATTAATAAATGTAATGATTAAGTAAACACTAACCGAAAGTAAGAATATTATATGCCAATGTGTGAAATACAGAATCTCCCATCAAATGGATTCATTTGAGTAGACTATTTGTAAATTAATTGTAAAGAAGAAAGAAAAAATGAGTTTAATTGTTTATTTCCTATGCTACTGTTTAGCCATCCTCACGGCATATAAAAATTGCAGGGTTTAGAAAATGATTGCTACATATGTGACAGGAATATATTGATTTTACTATCATTGATGTCCATGTGACAGGAATATATTTCTTATATATACTTCCAGTAGAGTTTCTCATATTTTCTCCCTTTCTTTTCTTTTCTTTTTTTTTCCTTTTTTGCAGTGATGGATTCTTTTTTGCTGTAAAGGAGGTTTCTCTGCGGGATCAAGGAAGTCAGGGAAAGCAGAGCATTCTACAACTTGAGCAGGTGGGAGAATCGTCACACCTTGATGGAAGTCCATTACATGCTATTCTGTTGATATTTCCTCTGCCTTTAAATCATGAAACTCATTCGGTTGCATAATTTTACCCTACCTGTGATATTGCATACTTTATTGAAGCTAAATTGTGATAATATTTTTCTGATAATATGTCTATTGTTTTAGGAGATTTCTCTTTTAAGTCAGTTCGAACATGAAAACATAGTTCGATATTATGGCACAGACAAGGTATGCATCTCACTTCAATGATTGGATTTTTCTTCCATTTCTGGAATGGAATATTTACAAAGTAAGATCTAGAACTGTGAGCTTGTAATGCCATTAGTTGATCTGGCATCCATGATAGTGCTTGAATTTGAAATACTGCATATTTTTCATGAATCCTGTTGACTATAAAATCTAAGTGAATTTTCTCTTATTATTAACACAATCAATTGAATTGAGGAGGCGTATTCACAAGATATGCTTTATAAACAAACATTTAGGCAACAATATAATACTATTACAAGTGCAATCAATCTACTGTATATGTATGGTAACCTATTATTGCCAGCTGTAATCTGCTGCAGCTATGAGAACTTTTGCGGGGCCTTCATCTGTGGCTTCCCAGTGTGGCAAAAGCAGTCTCATCCTGTAAAATGTCTAAGAAATAGGCAACTTCCATAGAATCCTAAATTTGAACAAATTGAAGCCCTTGCATACTTTATGCTTCTCAGTAACTAATTTTCAAAATTTTGATAAATTTCTCTGGTATTTTAAGCTTTTGTGTAGGGTAACTAATTTTTTGAATTGTGATTGAATTTCTCTATGTTATTTTACATTTTTTTCTTTTTAAGGTTTAATGATATATACAAATTTTTTTAGTCAGTCATTTTATATCTATCACATTTTTGCATTCTTATATTTTCAAATATTTGTTTAGAGCTAGAATGCTTTGTCATGCTCCATGCATTCTTCTTTCTATTAATGGTAACTGCCTATTTGATTGTGTAATGGTTGTGCCCGTAATGGTAACTGCCTATTGTTAAACTTATTAATTCATCTGTGTCTTGGCTTCTTTTATCACTGGTGGTTCAGATCTTTGCTTATTTCAGTCCTAGCTCTTCTATTCTAACTCATCAAATGATTTCAGGATGAAAATATGCTTTATATATTCATTGAGTTTGTAACAAAAGGTTCACTTGCAAGCCTCTATCGAAAGTATAACTTGAGGGATTCTCAAGTCTCCGCATACACAAGGCAGATTCTGAATGGTTTAAAGTATCTTCATGAGCAGAATGTGATTCACAGGTGATAAAATTGATTTTGGTTATATATTTGCTGCTGCTTCTCCTGGTCATGATGTGTACTCTCTATGACTATTGCAGTTTGTCACTCTAAATATACTAGTTTCTAACCCTTGCAACAAGTTTTACTTGTTTCTATATTCCTATTTTGTCTGTCAAGATATAAGGTGTAACTGGATGCAGCCTTTATGTATGCTCACAATTCAGAAATTAGTTCTTTCTCTCGTGTGTATAGACAGTACTTCCTAGTGTGCAGCTTTTCGAAGTTCAAATGTCCAAATTAGTTTAGGAATATTCGTATTTTAGAGTAGGAATTGAAGATATTTACAATTTTCCTAGTGATATAAAACAGGGATGTAACAAGAAAATTCTTTTGCATAGGCTAAAACAATACAATGATACCTTAATTTCAAATAAAACACATGGAATGCAATCGGATGTTGTTCAATAGTATACCTTAATTTCATTGCCATATTGTTGAATTTTCTGTAAAATAATTTCGTGAGAATAACCTTGGAAGAGGATTATATTTTATTTGTGTTTGTGCATTAGGAGGGAGTGGTAACTAAAAGAAAGGAAATCAAATGAAGAAATAATTTTATAGTATATTAGTCAAAAAACTAAAATAATATGGCACAAAATAACAACCATTTTAGCTAAGACAAAAAATATGATTCTCATTAAGATCTCGTAGAAGTATGACTCATAATTTAGAGCAAATAAAAAACATTCTTAAGCTAGTTTCTATCACACAAAGAGAAGATATTTAACTATAGAATCTTCATAGATAAAGGGAGGAAAAAAAAACTCATAAATTTAATTTTAACTGGATTACGATGTGGATTTTTATATTCTAGGTGGGGAGTTGGCCTCTCAAATACCTGGGTCTCCTGTTGGGAGAGACTTTCTTTCAAGAGAGGGTAGACTTTCTTTGATTCACTCAGTTTTGTTATCCTTACCACTTGGTTTCTATCTATAGTTAAGATTCTCAGTAAGATCGCTGAAAGGAAAGAGAAGTTGATGAGAGACTTCTTATAGGAAGGATATGGAAAAGATGAGGGAGTTAATTTTCTTAAATGAGATAAAGTTGAAAAGGTAGGGTTTGGAATTGGAATCATGGAGCAGAGAAATAGCACTTTAATTGCTAAGAAACTTTGGAGGTTCCCGTTAGAAAAGGAATCTCTTTTTCATAAGGTTGTTAATGCAAATATGGACTATAATCCAATGGTTGGGACTCAATATTTGTTCAATCTCAGTCTAATAAAGTCCTTGGGAAGGCCATCTCATAACAATATCCTAACTTGTACAATCATATCAAGTGGACAGTGGCAAACGGTGAGAAAATTCTGTTGTGGGAAGACATTTGGGATTTGGGCTTGAGATTTCTCCCTTAGTGAGCAATTTGTTCATGTCACACAGTCCCTCTTTCTCAGATTGGAGTTGAAATTTCAATTTGAGGAGAAATTTGAATAAGATAGATACTTAATAATATACTGCTCTTACCGCTTTGCTGGACTGATTCATCATTGATGACAGTAAAGATGATAGGAGAATTTGAAATTAGATTCTTCGGTTACTGTCTTGCACACCTTTATGATTGATGGAAGAAGACTCTCCTAGTGATGCAAACAATTTAGATTGGTTTGGAAAGCCAATCTTCCTCTGAATTTTCAGTCTTTACTTGGACTGTAGCTCTTGGAAGGATTAATTGTATACTTTTTGGGTTCCTTCTCAGTAATGAGGATTTTAGTTTGTGAGATCTCTCGTTCAGCTTTTGAAATTGTTCTCTCTTTTTGCTTCAATAAAATTTTAATTGTTTCCTATCAAAGAGAGAGAGAAAAAGAAAGTTATCGACCTTCAAAGCTTACCGCAATAATCTAATTTTTGCTAAATTATGATTTAAATATGGCTTGGCAACAAGATAATAGAAAAAGGACATATCTCTAAAACTTTTTTATTCATATTTTTTTTATGAATTTGTGCTTATTATTTAGCCATTATTTTTTTACAATAATTCATTTTTGTTTTGCTAGCAAGCCAATCATCCACTTGTTTCAGCCACTGGTGTTTCAGATATGAGATGTAGAGAATAGAGCAAGAAAATCTTTAGAAAAGAATAGCAAAGAGAGAATAGAAATGATCAATGATTGAATAAAATGAGACCCAACCTACTTAATAGACATTTTGAAGAAATAATTGTAACCCTAACACCATCTAGAGATAAATATTAAACCATTATGTTTTGCTTGAATATTGTATTTTATTTCTCATTCAATGCTAAACAGAACATAACAATAGAAGTTCTTGGAAGGCCATCTCCAAGGATTATCTAACGTATATCTCTCATGTAGGTTTTGAGGTTGGTATTGGTGAGAATACCTAGATTTGGGTGGGTAGTTGGATTGGTAATTGTTTGTTGAGTGAACAATTTCCTCATCTGCATGCATTGAACAATTTCAAGAATGTGCCAATAAACTCTTGTGTGGCTGTTTCCCCTAGTTCTAATGATTGGAGTTGGAATTTTAATCGTAAAACAAACTAAACAAGAGATAAACAAACTAAACAAGGCTACATAGTTGGAAGCTTGAAGAACTTGGAATTTATAGTTGCAAATCATACTTTTTGAGATTAAATCAAGATGGTTCCTCTAGTTTCTTCAAACAATTCAATATGGTTTGAAAAGCTAAAGTTTCTCTTAAATCTAGGTTCTTGCCCAAGCCTTATCTTTTCTAAGAGTCAATCTTGTGGATATAATATGCAATATATATCCGAAAAAGTGTTTCTCCTTCTTCAGGTGTTATGGTTAAAATGGATAGAGAGATGACAGACCACTGTTTCCTTCATTGACAATTGCATCTTCTCTATGGGCACAAATTATGCAAGGAAGCTGAGATTTCTTGGGTTAGTCTGGTCTCTTGTGAAGCCCCATTAATGGAAATGTTTTTTTGCATTTGGAAAAGGTAGAAATGCTAAGACTTAATGGAAATGTACTGTATTTTAGTATGGCTGATTTGATGAGAATGAAATAGTCATATTCTTTAAGAAGAGGGAAGAAGATTCCATTGGGGTTATAGGAAAAATTCCTTTTTTGCTTCTCCTTGGGTTTGATCCTGTAAAGGATATATGGCCTTGTGTAATCAATCAGTAGCTAGCATTGGTCTGTTTTCGTTGCTATAGTGGACCTCGTTTTTGGTTTTATGTATTCTTGCCCTTAATTCTAATAATTCTAACAATACTATTTTGTTTCCTATCAAAATATAAATCCAATAAACTAAACAGAAGATAATGACTACAGAGCTTGTTATGGGGACTTGTAGGAAAATCTTCTTGGCTGTCATCACGTAGCATGTTATTCATAAATTAGCGAGCTATAAATAATTTTAACTGAATAATAACCTGTTATTGTAGGAACTGGAATTTGGAGATGCATATCCTACAAGAGTACTCTGATTATAAATTAAGTTTACCAAAGAAGACATTGACTCAAGTTTTCCCCAATTGTGTAGCTAGCAATAAATTTATCTTTCTAGGTAGTAACAACTCTTTTTTTCTTAATTTGCGCATTGTGAAGATTAGGAGAATTTTTTTGTAATAGTAGAAAAGTTATTATCTGAGTAAAATGTAACAAAAGTGCTTTATCAAATAGTTTACTAATTATTTAAGATTCTTCTGAAAATTCTTAAAAAAGCCCTGCAAAAGGTCAAAGAGGTTATAATTTACTTTAAGAGAAGAACTAATGAAAAGTAATGTCCATGCCACTATATGCATAAATTACCCTGGCTGCGGGAAAAAAGAAATTGTACCTTGAAGTTAATAAAATGAATCCTTAGTTCTAATCGCATTGCTTCTGCTACATGAATCCTTTTTGAACACAGCAAAATGATCATTAGTATCATTGTCACTGGTTGAACTTGGAAGCGACACTTGAAAACTTTCGTTTGTTTGTGCTTCTACATTTGTGTATTGAAGCTTCTAAAAATTTATCTTTCCATTTTTAAGGGATATCAAATGTGCCAATATACTGGTAGATGCAAGTGGATCTGTGAAACTTACCGATTTTGGTTTGGCGAAGGTATTGTCTCTCTCTTTCCCTCGCTTATAGACCTCTTAAGTGGTACTCTAATTAATGTAATATATTTGTTCCTTTCAGGCAACTAAAATGAATGACGTCAAATCCAGCAAAGGAACTCCATTCTGGATGGCTCCTGAGGTATTGAGAAAATCTAACCTATCTACAAAATATCACCATTGTAGGTTAAACTAATTTGCATGATCTCAAGGGTAATTGATCTACCTGTTTATGAGTGTTGATCGTTTTTGCATTGCAATTATTTGGAAGCTATAAGTGACATGGTCTGATTTCTTTTCATACCTTGAATATTAACTTTTTGAATTGACATATTCTGTATAGTTTTTAAGATATGTACCATAATTAATTCAGCTCTTACAAGGAACAAGAAACCCCCAAGTAAAAATTTTGGACAAAATTTGTTATTTAGAGGCCTTTTTAAGTCACTTTTTTCTTAAAAAAGCTATTTTTTTATTTTTTGTTTGAATCTTAAAAATATTAATATCCAATAAAATTTATTCATAAAAGCAGTCTTACCTAATTAATTGATTTGCAAACTTACAAATTTAAAATCTAGCACTTTCCTTCTTTTTTTAGAAGATACTTATGTTTTGCATCGAGGAATTATACAACCTTAGAAAATTTAATATAATAAGATAACATAAATATTATTTTTATTTTTATTTATCAAGATATCCTTCAAATTGAGAATATATATATATATATATTTACTTTTATATAACATAAATAACTATAGCAAAATTTAAGATTTTATTATTTATTTAATATTTAAAATTGTTAGGAATATGATATTTTTAACACTTCTTTATTCAAAAAAATAATTTAATACTTGTATTTAGATTTCAGACCCAAAAAAAAAGGGTACATTTAGACCTATTTAAGAATTCAGATTTACCTAAATATATATATATATATATATATATATGTTATAGCTATTAGTCTTAACCGCTAAGAACCTTAGGTCTCCAACAATAAGTGCTTTAATGTCAAGGCTAAATTAAACACTTCAAAATGCTAAAAAGATAATATACAAATATCTCTTCTTGCAACTATTTTTTTCTTGAAGTTGGTCCTAATTCAACAACAAAATTACCAAAAATTACCAACATTGTCATAAATTTTGATTCTTTGTATTCTAATAATAGTAGTAATTAAACGACAATTTTGTTTGGCCCAGCTTATTTGATAAATGGTCATCTTAAATTTTAATGGCCAAAAGATGTCATACATACTATGAGTGATATTTCTGCAAAATGGAGAGAAAGTTATGCTTGAGAATTTGTTTTGGTTATTCATTCTCTTTTGTGAACTAATGGAGTTGATCCGCGATTTAAGATTTGCATTGCTTATGTTTTTTACTTATAACAATGTCTTGTTCACAATCATGTCTACTCATTTGTTTTATGCCTCAAGTATAAGATTCCCATATAAATATCTTGTTAAGAGACAATACAAAAGCATGCTGTTTTCTCAAAGATATTTCAGGTTGACAAAATAAGTTGTGCAATTTTAGGTTGTGAATCCAAAAAGCTTTGGCTATGGACTAGCTGCTGATATATGGAGCCTTGGATGCACTGTGTTGGAGATGTTAACCGGTCAGCATCCATACGCTCAACTGGAAGGAGTACGTATGCAATTTTTCATACAGTCAATTGGTTTATTTTTTCCCTTTTTCTCATATTTGATATACTTGTTTGCATATAATAGATATCTTGTGATTTATGAACATTGACCTCAGTTGAGTTTAATTATTTTGATGATCAAATCGGTACAAGTATGAAGCTGATTAGATTTTCCGGGTAATTAACTTGTGCTATTTGCATATGATAGCAGCTAATAACACAAGTATTGTTATTGATTGTGTGTATAAAAATGTACGATTCACTGAGATTGATTGGAGGAAAAAGCCTTCCCTTGCCAGCTAATAACTGTGTTGTAGGATTTTATTTTTATATGCTGTGTGCAAAATCAACTCTCTGTTGCAGTTGAAATATCTAAAGCAACTTCTTTCGGGAAGGCACTCTTTCTGAAACCTTACATTTTGACAACAGGTTTCTCTTTTGACATGATATCTGATAGCATCTAGTTCTCTTGCTGGTTGTTGTGGTTTGTCTTAGCTGCTTCAGCCTTATGTTCTATATTCTCATAAAATTGATGCAGGAAAGAAGGAACTCTAGAAGAAGTGTTAGGGCCTCATGAAATCTAGAATTCTTCTCTAAAATAATTTTAGCTCTATTTGGGACCCCACATAGCTCTCTTTTTTTTTTATTTCAAATTTTTTTAATTTTTCATCTGAATAAGGTCAATTTTTTAATTTAGGTTTTCTTTGATTTTTGTAGTAAAGAGTTTTGGTAGTTGCCCATGCATCTTATTTCAAGCCTATTTGTCAATTTGATGGAAATGGATTATGGTAATAGTCTGCTAGTCTTATTTACAAATGGGTAATAGGCACTTAGGGCATGTTTGGTATTTTTAGCTTTTTCTTAGTTTTGAAAGCAAAATTATAAAAAGTATTTGGTAATACTAATTTACACATTTTAGCTTCCATCCCACTGCAACTGTAGAATTACAGTTGTTGTTCTAAACATACTCTTAAAATTAAGGAGCATTTCATACAGTTTTAAAGATATATATGAAACACTTAGATTAGCTTTATAGGAATCAGATTAGGAATCAAATTCTATCCTTATCTTATTTGTTTTCTGTTTTGTTATAAATATGTGTGCTAGTTTGTATCGAATGTAAGAATAAGAGAAATATAGAATTTTCTTAGTATTTTGTATGGTATTAGAGCAGGTTTGAAGTCAGGTTTAATTGCTTTTATGTAATGATGTGCGTCTTTAGAGCGGTTACTGAGCATAGGGTTAATGAAATTTTTTCTCCTTTGAGACTGTCAAAGTTAGCAAAGCGTAGTTTATTATTGTTCATAAAAATAGAAAACTAACCCTAGTTTGCCACCTCCGTCAATCGTCACCTACTGTGATCGGCAACCATCATTAGACTCAGAAGCAGCCGCCGACTAAACCCCAAGCATCCTTTGCACCATACGTCACCAGAATGCCACCGAGAAGAGATCAAAATGCTAAACGCCAAAACTTTCAGTCACCTTTTTCCGACCACCCACGGCAACTTACAACAATTCATCACCACCAACAAAGTCCTCGACCTAAGTTCTTCCAGATCCAACCATCACCACCATGTTCTGCCACCTCTATCAGATTACAGGTTCAGGTCAGAATTCGGTTTGGATCAAGCTGGCTTGGTTCAAGTCTTTGTTTGGGTCAAAATAGGTTCGGGTAATTGAGTTATGGGTCAGATTCGATTCGGGTCAATCCGGTTCAGTTTAGATTTGGGTTGGGAATCAGATAGGAGAATTGAAACTCCGTCAAATGACTAGCCGCCAAATTCAAACAATGCCAGCACTTAGATCAACAAAGGCACATGCCACCAGAGCACATCATCCTTGAGCACTTAGATT
This sequence comes from Trichilia minutiflora, assembly GCA_035590515.1. Classification (NCBI taxonomy): domain Eukaryota; kingdom Viridiplantae; phylum Streptophyta; class Magnoliopsida; order Sapindales; family Meliaceae; genus Trichilia; species Trichilia minutiflora. The sequence continues at coordinate 2,147,834 of JAVXUL010000013.1, read as the reverse complement.
GACAAGGCCACCCGCTGCCAGAGCACATCATGCCGCCAAAAAAACATCGTCACTGAGTGCTTAGATCGACAAAAGTCACATGCATCTAGAACTTGTCGTCCTTAAGCACTTAGATCAACTAGGCGCACTTAGATCAACAAGCCAAATGCCAGAGTATGCCGTCTCTGAGCATTTACTGGCTAGTATATACATTAATGACATCAACCGTGTTTATGAAGTCCGGCTAGTATATACACTAACAACATCAACTGTATTTATGAAGTTTCGCTAGCATATACACTAATGACATCAACCGTATTTATGAAGTCATTAGCAAGGTGAAATATATTTGTGGCAAGCAGCTTGAGGGAAGTGTTAAAAGATATATATGAAAATTTTATATTAGCTTTAAATTAGAAATCAAACTGTATCCTTATCCTTATTTGTTTTCTGTTTTGTTGTATATATAAGTGTGCTAGTTTGTATCAAATATAAGAATAAGAGAAATATAGAATTTTCTTAATATTTGACACAGAAACCCAAAAGGATGATTTCAGGGAAAATGGTAGTATATTTTCCGGTTACATTTTATAAAATGTGTCCCATATGGTTTCTTCCAAATACAAAGTGAGATGACATTACATTTTCTATTTCTTTTTGTTGCTGGCCCAGTGGTTTCTGCCTGACATGCTGGGTACCTGGGCCTCATATCATGGCAATTTACTTGCCAGTAGAGCTCGGTTCACATCCAAGTGCCGGTCATTTCAGGCCAACATGACCTAGTTGACACTTTTGACAAGAACTTCAATCCATCTTCTATCTCTAATTAAAAACTCAATTTTATTTTTTTGGTTAATTAGCCACTAAAGAAGATTCCTTTTATCTCTTTATGATTCCCAATCCCAGAAATTTGCATTTTAGAAAGAGAGTTTTAACTCTAATCTTGGAACCTGTCATGTCTTCTACTTTCTGCAAGATTTATGTCAAATGCGAATTTCTTTCTTTTATTCTTTTTAGTTCTTTTCTGCCAACCAATTTTAAATGTTTTTTTCACTTGGACCAAACAATTGTACTTAGAAGTTGATAGATCTCAGTTTCTCCTAAAATTTTTTGTGATGACATAAATTTTTTAGTGATATAATTTTTTGTGATGGCAGTTTCAAGCATTATACAGGATTGGCAGGGGTCAGCCTCCTCCAATTCCTGACACACTCTCGAGAGATGCCCGGGATTTTATCCATGAATGCTTACAGGTTAACCCGAATAGTCGACCTAGTGCAGCTCAATTAATGGACCATGCTTTTGTGAAGAGGCCACTCCAAACTTCCTGGGGACCTGCATCTCCTCTGTCTAATATCATGAAGCCTTGAGAGTTTCTAATCAACGATCACCTGCAGCTTGTGGAGGTAATCTAACGTTAACTTAAACCATTAACTGCAGCTTACTATTGATAACCAGAAAACTTTAAGGTGTTCACATTGGAAGCATATCTGGCTGCTTTCTGTTTTGTTTTAATTTGCTTTTGAGGGTGACTTATATATCAACATGGTTATGGTATCATTTGGCTTTATAGCCATTGGTGGTAGTAAGAGCTTGTATCTCTTTATTTTTTAAGTTCCAACACCCCAAGCGCTAAAGTTAATTAAAGATGAGCCAATCACGACTTGAACCCTGGTGGTATATAACCAATAGGAGGTGCCTACCATCTAACTTGTACCCTGATGGATAAAACTTATCTATTAAAATTTGGTATTAACAGCTTTTATTACTAATATTATTTTTTGTGTTATTTGTTCTTTGATGTGGCCAGGCCTATGGATAGAATTTAAGAGCTTTAAAAGTGAGTAACAGATGGTGCTTGTGGTGAATCCATGCATGTTGTTGTAGTGCCAACCTGCTGGGCAATTCTTGGCCATTGAAAATTGACATGCGCACTGGGAGAGAATTCACTTGGCAAAAGGGCTTCTATTACAAATTTCAAGCATTCATGTCATTAGCTCTCTCTGTTGGACGAGTTAGTATTTAGATGGTGAGCATATTCTTTCATAGATTACTGGTGTGTAAATTGGTAGGCTTCTTACATTACTGTCTGCTAAACTTTTTCTGCTGTATTTTCTGTTTTAGCCAATTTTCTTTTGTTGGGTACAGAAGTTGGAATCAGCTTTTATGCAAGAATTGTGAATATGAAGCTGGTTTTCATAAACGTATTTTTGTAAAGAATCAGTGTTGGTGAAATGTATATATTCAGACCTTTCATTGCAACGCAGAGAGAATACCTTATTCACATGGTTTGATTTCTATGTAATGTGAATGTGTTCATACGATAGTGCAACAAATACAAATTTTATACAAACTGAACTGACATGACATAGTAATATTAGTTAATAAAAATATAAAATGAATGTAATTAACAAAGTCTCAACTTTTATATTAGATCGGGGGATTATAATATTCCACTTTTCTAGTTTTTAATATTTCAAATAGATTATTAAAATTAGAAAATGATTGTTTATCTTACGATCATTAGTTAAAAAGAAAATTTTAAATGATATTTTTTAATCTTTATTCAATTTTTTTTAATTTTCAAATGTATTAGATATTCATTAACCCTACTTTTGGTAAACATTACTATCTTTTAGAATACAAATTTTAATAGGGAAAATCTATCCTCCTTTTCTTTTTATAATTTTTAATATTTATGATTCAATTAAAAGATTGTCATAAATGATATATTAAAAATTCAGTTTGGCCAATATTTTATTTTAATTTGGAATATAATAAGTAATTTTTATTTTTTTTACAATTGTTTAGTATTTAAAATTTAAATTAAAAAATATATATATGGTAAACTATATATTGAAAAAGCTTTTAGTTACACCCTTGTTGTAACCCAACAATTTCAAATAACTAGTTTCTTGGAGCATTTACGGTGATTAAAGTTAACTCATAACTAGTTTCTTTTAGGGGGGTTTAAATACATAAAATACAAATAAATTATTTATATTAAAAATCCTTTCGATCAAAAAAAATAAAAAGAGTCACTTGACTTAGAAATTCTTATCATTTACCTGAAAACAATTTCAAAACGTAGGAATGGTACGTAATACTTCACCTATTAGATTTCTAAATCAAGATTATAATTTGAGTGTTGAAGTTTTAAATTTTATTAAAAATATTTCAATTATTTTTTTTTTTTTTACATTTATATATATATTGGCCAACCTTTTCATTCTCCTGTTTTTGTGAAAATTCGCTCCAAAACAGCTAAAACAAAAATGATAAATTTAGTTGATTTTGGGATGTGCAATTCTTGCTCCTCCCATTCTTGTGAGCTTTAGAGCAAATTCAATCAGTTCGTCAAATTCCACTATTCAGCCTTCCTAGCTTCTTAGAACAAGTAAAGAATAAGATAATGAAGTTTCAAGCTTCTATTTTTGAATTTTTTTTTTTTTGACATAGTGTAAATATTCCTACAACTTCATTCATTACATCAAAGATCCAACAAACACATGCATTAAAATACATAACTGAAAGGTTTGATAGATTCTAGAAAGTCATACCAATTCTTGTTGCAAAGGACCCAGTACAGAAAACTTGAGCGCAGATCTTGTACAAGTGTGCTTAGTGGCTTGCATCAAATGTAATACCAAATTGTGAAGGTAAGGAACTCTTGTAAGCTTCTGAGACTGTTAAAGCAGTTTCTGATAGACAGTTCTTCATATCTGAAATTTTGGACTCCGTGTATTCTTTGTATTTTGAAACTGAATCAACCAGTGTAAAGAGTTCAAGAGCACGACTCTGAATTTCTTCTTCAAATTGTCTGATGGCTTCCTGCAACTTCAATTCAGATGCCTTTCACAGAAACATAGATGTTGGTTAGCACATATTCAGCCCTGGAATCTGAACATTCTTAAGGGCGATTGTTCAGAAAATAATATGATATGGAAAATATATATGAAATTGAAGATATATTTTGCTCTTTGGTTCATGGCATTTATCTCAATAATCATTTAGCGTTACATTTTCAATATTTCTCTAAAACAAGACCTTCAAAGCAGTTAAAACAAATAACATTATCATACCTTTAGAACCTCTGCTGCTTCTCTTTCGACCACATCCAAGTTATGAGTTTCTATTTGAACATCCTCCATCATCTTTTTAGCTTCTGCTGCGCATCTCTGAGTCTGCTCTTGTGTTTCCTTCATCAACAAATTCGATTGAGCTGCCAACTGTTGAAGAAATCGACAGAGGATCAGATAAAGCTCATACCATATTCCTAATAAAACAGCATAGCATGGCTGGCTAAAAATGTCCTTAGACTAATGCTAGCAAAGAAGAAGACCACACCTATTTGATCTTCTTCAAGAAAATTCTTCCTTTCTCTCTTCCTCTTAACTGGAATTTTCAACATTTTCTTCTCCCAGTTTTGTTATGATCTTGATTTTTCACTTCTTAATATCCTTAAATCTAAAATCTAAAATCATAATCTTAACCGTCTCCTTCCCATTTATACTCCATTCTCATGACTTTCTTAGCAAGAGAGTTCAAAATAAATTCATAAAAACAATTACAGGATACCATTTTCATAAGTAGCATCTAAAACATGAATGCCTAAGATTAGACAATGACCTAGAGCAATAATTTTGCTCCAGCTTGTAATTACATGTGGATCTCGTAAGACCATTTAGTGTTTTCTAATAATTGTTTCAAGCCCTGAAAAACATGTATGAATTAATATCCTTACATCAAAAGCAATACACTATAAAACTGAAGAGAAAAGGAAAAATGGGATGGACAAGCTGATACGGTCTCTTGACTGTCTCATAATCAATAATGATCCAATTTCCATTTACTTCCATAGTCTACTTGCACTAATTTGTCTTCAACTATTTCCATCTTTCATGTAGGCTAATTTTGTTTCTTGATTGCCCCGTAATTTCAACAATCAATGGCAGACAAGTGATTACATTTTTCCCAAATAACATAAACCAGCTTTCCATTAAATCATTCAAAAAGAAGTCATGTGCAGGAAAAAAAATCATGTCCATGAAGATATACACAAAACTAAGGTATAAATATACGTTATCTAGGATTGACTTAAGATGAACATATCCAAGGCTCTAACAAGAATCAAAATATCGAGAATTGCTCAAATTGCAAAACAGAATATCAAAAAGACAGTCTTATGATACATGAAAAATTGGACTGGCTGCCTCAGAAGTCAAATGACAAACATATGGAAAACAAATAAAAGGATAAAATTCAAAATTCAGAATATAGATACGTGAAAAAAGTTGGACAATTTAAAAAAAAAAAAAAATCAGTACTCTACACAGGCATCATGCATTATCCAGCTTTAAAGTACATTACATATGCCCCTTACTTTAATGTCAAAGAGAAAAGCAATCACAGGTTTCCCTCAAACAATGGATCACAGATTGATAGTTATACATACAAGGAGGAAGATAGACAGATTGGCAGATACATAGACCACACTCAATAAACCATCAATGATTTATGCAAAGGGCAAAGGTATCAGCACTCGTACCTTAAATAGACACATTCCAATAATATCAAAGGCCAAAACTAGCATGCATTTGATCCAGACAATGAATCACAAATAGATAGAAGAAGATATAGGGAGAGAAAGAAAGAGGAAGCAAGGGCAAGGGAGGATAATCTTATGTAAAGACCCAAGGACATGTTTGATTATGAATTTTGTTTTATTTTTGAACTTGAAACAAATAAGTTAACAAAAAATCATGTTTTTAGTTTCAGGCCTTCCCATCTCATTTCAATGAAACATTTCCAGGCTCCAGTAACATATGTGTTTCCAAAATAAACTTTACATATTTGTAAAGATGGAAATCAGGAATGTTTTCAATAGTCAAATGCACAATAGGAAGCCCAGTTCTTCATTAAACTTTACATATTTGTAAAGATGGAAATCAGGAATGTTTTCAATAGTCAAATGCACAATAGGAAGCCAGTTCTTCATTTTCTTTTCTTTCTACCCTGTCATCTGCTCTAAACTAGTGCTAATATTCGTTTAAATACCCACTCAATATATGTAGATGTAGGCGTTAAGCATCATCCAATAGTATAATTCAAAATATAAAGTGCCTAGGAAAGAAAGTTAAAATAGAATGCAGGTATGTTCTGACAATAGCACTAAGCCACTCAGAAAAAGTAAATAGTCGTCCACACCTGGATCATGTCATTCAAGAAAAACAATAGACTTACTTTCTACCAAGAAAAAGGAACTATCATAACAGTACTATTTAACCATAAAAAATGAATGGTCAAGTAACAGTATGCATATATTATGCAATTTTAGCTCTGCAACATGAATTCTTTTACAATCCATTTTAATCTGGAACAAACTAATATACAATATCCATTATTATTCCATCAAGTTGGGATTATATTGATCGTACTCCAATATTCCAATTGATTATACATTTGCAACAATATTTTACGGAAACAAAGGATAAAAAGCAAGCAATCAGCCTCACAGCCCCAAAAATGTAGTGTGTAAATGCAAGGTCATTACAAATGAAATGCAGAAAAGCACGACATATATCCATTGCTCTATTTGTATGAAGAACCAACTTTTATGCACTTACTTCTTCAATATGAGATTGAACTGCATCAATACAATTTCTTTTCCCCTCAATCTTGGCAGCCGTTTCAGATGACTGTTGCTGAAGGGAAATCAACTCTTCCAATTTTGCCATGGAGTTTTTCTTGATATCATCAGCAAAAGATTCAAGGGCAGGCTTAAGTGTGGATTTGTAGTCAATACCCATTATCTCAGCAGGTGTGGACCCTTTAGCATTCAAGAAATACTGGATATTATTCGCAATTTTTAACCTATTTCCAAAGAAGAAAAGCAGTTGCATCAGGGCTAATAATTTTACACAGCATATTAATGCAGAAACACTGTACACAAAAGATAGAAAGACAACAGAATACTTTCTTAAGTTTCATGCGGATCATGAACATCACTTTGTCTTCAGAGAACTTAGGGCAAACAGAAAATCTCGATTTAACATGAAAGGTGCAGAATGTAAGTAGAACATGCGAAGAAACTAAATTACCTAACCCACAAAAGAATGTAAGCCTCCAAGAACAAAAGGAACAATTTATCTGTCACAAAGAACTGTCTGCAAATAATCCTTTCATACTAACACTACGTGAAAATCATGAACTTTCAGTTAATGTCAAAAAGATATCAAGTCACAATTAATCTACAGCTAGGATTGGCCTGCTTCCTAGACAATGCATGTGACCCATTGACAGGAAAAATGTTTAAAATGTCAACCAATGGTATCCATATCAATCTAAGGTTGATTAATTGTAGCTGCAACTGAAATGACTTAAATTAGCTTATTCATTCCTGATACAGCAAGAAGCATTTAGTTCATTAATGTTTTCTTGCGAAAATGACTTTCATATTCATCTTCAGTCTGTAATAAAATAATAGCAAAGCATCAACCTAAGCTAAATAGGCCCTATGCCTCCAAGTAAATTGGTCAATTTATTTGCATCACTGATGCATTTTACATCACATAAATGAAAGTTATTTAAGGCAAATAATAACATTACTAAGCCTAAGTAACAAGCAAAGACAACTATGTTAAACATCCTATATTCTGCTGATCTTAATTTCTAAATTTTACAGGATGTGAAAATTTTGGCTTTGTACTCTGAGCTTCCAACGTTGAGTAAAGAGATCTACAGGAGTTAGCACAAAAAACTTTATAACTTATTACGCCAATAAACATACTGAACTTTCAAAAATACTAAGTTTTAAGAAACAGAACCTCCTAATGGCTTGATTGCATTCCATAGAATGTGTCTCGAGCTCCTTAAACTTATGGCTCAACGTAGCATCAAGATCCCAACTCTTATCCTCCCAAGCACTCCTTGCAGTCTCAGCATCACATATATCTCTCTCCACTGTCTGCAACTCTCTCCTCATCCTCTCCACATCACGTGCATTAAAAGTCTGCAGCTCCACTCTCTTCTTCAACTCCTGATTCTCCTCGCAAATCCTCTTATGCTCCTCAAGTTTCTCCCCAATTTCTCTCTCTTTCTCCTCCACTACCTTCTCCATCTTCTCTATCCTTGCATTTAACTCTGCAATTATCGCATTGAACTTGTTCAAGTCCTCCTCCAACACAGCCTTTTCTTTCTCCAATCTTTCTCTTTCTGTCGACCCACTTCTCACCCCCTCCATCTCTGTTACCTTCTTCGCCAATTCTTCAACATTTTTCCTCACATTATCTCTTTCTTTCTCTAATTTTCCCATAAATTCCCCATCTAATTCTTCCACAGCATCATCATCTCCACGTATATAGTTCAAATAACTCTCCAAAGCATACATATACATACTGTTATTGTCCACAAACGCCCGCGAATTGTTCGATATATGGTCGTTGTAAGACGCAATTTGCACCAGCCAATGAATCAAACCTAGAAAAGACGGCCAGTTATGAGGCGAATTAGGGGACTTCAACGTCGATTTGTTGATTTTGAATTGGCAATTTAGGGCTTTCAATACCAGGAAGAGATCATCTTCGAATTTAGTTGTTAAAGGATAATCGAGCCGCGAAATGAGGAACTTGATAACTTCCGTTATGTCTTTAACAGAGGGGACTTGTTTGGGCGGGAGAGCGATGTGGAACGAGTACGAGGAGAGATAGGCGTTGATTGCGCGAATAGCAGAACTCTGTTGGACGCGATCAGTGTAGAGATCGGATGCAGCAATTGAGGCGCGGCCCATTCCGATTGAGGAAGGCCGACTGCTGGCGAAGCTTGCATCCGAATCCCGTGGGCCGGCAAATCGACTGCCGTAGAGATCGGGCGTGGGTTGTGGTGGCGGTGGATTGAACGATTCAGTTGGACGTCGCCGGTTTGCACCTCTCATCTTTCGTGCTCAGCTCGTTTTGTGGGAGGATTTCAATGTACAGTATCGGAATCGAGCCCCTTCATCCGGATTTCTCTCTCTTACCAGTTATTTCTTATTTTTTATTTTTGAGGTTTCCCGCTCATGAATTTTGACTTTTGAGTTATGAATACTGGCTTGCTTGATATCAGGCCCATCAGCCACTAGAGGTATAAATTGGGTCGACAAGGCCTACCATCTACTGAGCAGTCATGCTTGTGTTGGGTTGGTCTAATACCAATAGTATTAGTCCGGGCCGATTCAAAAGAAAAGTAATGGCCTAGGATTTTGGGAATGACCCGGGCCGGGCTTATATTTTGGATTTATTGAACTGGCTCAAAAGATTAAAAGATATTTGTTAAATAAAATAAATATTAAAATAATTATACATTATATTTTTAATTTATAAATGTAATTATATTACGTTATTATTTGCTAAATGAAAATATGAAATATTATACTTTAATTAAAATTTTAAAACATTAAAGAATTATAAAACCAAAAATAAAAATACACAAATAATTTTAAAACATGTTTGATATTTGTTTCATCTTTTACAAATTACAAATATCTAAAACAAATTATAACATTATCATTTTAGAAAAAAGTTATAGATGGATCCTATTTTTATATTTAAATAATTATATTTGGGTCTCACATCTTAATTATTTTTATAGAAAAAATAAAACAAAAGAGACTCACTTGTAAAAAAATGATAACCGTACTTAAACAAATTGTGTTAATTAAATAAATTGAAAATGAATCGGGTATAGGTTTGCTATTTAGATAGGATTAATAAACAAATCATTTCCATATTTACTAAAATCTTAATTATACTCATTTAACACATTATATGAATATGATTTGTTTACACCAATTATCATCTCTGCTTGCAATTACATTGCACATGCAAATTAATAACACATAATATATTTAATCTCAATCACTAAAATTAAATTGATTCAATATTTAAAAAATTGCATCATAATTTGTATAGTGTCATTAATCTTATCCCATTTATACATATATGTTTACTTTTTATGAAAGGAAAAGTATGACTTTAAATTCAATTCATGATAAATATTATTTATGCACTCGTAAAAAAGAAATGATTTTTTTTAACTACAATTTTACAAATTTATAATTATGAGCTTATAAATAGGGATGACAAAGAGTAAAGTATTTTCATATCTGTTTATGTGTAAGATAACTGAATCCATCTTAAATTCATTTAAATATATACCTACATTATTCATACCTATCTCAAATCCGATTAATAATATTGATACTCATATAAATATTCGTTTGACTATTTTTTCTTAAAATACAAATATAATAATAATAAGTTTTCATAAAAAATTCAAATAATGTCCATATATGATGCATAATCTATGCAAATTACACATGCATTATAATTAAGATCAAAATATTCTAATTCTTCATATAGCTATAATCTTTATATCCAAATTTTAATGTACAAGAATTGTATGTGAGTTTGGATAGCGGATACTCAACCTATCCCAAATCCGTTTTTTCACTATCCAAATCCGTCCTATTAGGATTAAATAGAATCGGATATCCAAAAAAATATGATCTACTGTCATCTTTATTTATAAATAATTAAATTAAAGAAAAATTTAAGAAGTAGTGTTAAGTATTAACTATTGAAAAGGTGTTGACTACGGACTACCTTACTTAGTGGAAATTGATTATATTATTTAGTGTTGCCTTATTTAGTCTACTTATTTAAAAAGTCTTATATATATCTTTTCTTACCTTTTTGTTGTATAATTCTTGTATATTTGAAATAGTTTAGCCTTATTAGAAATTTCATCTTGTATGTATTTCTCTTTTTTTAGTTAATGAAGATTAGAATTCTTATTATAAAATTCCTTAGTTCTTTTACATGGTATCAGAGCCATAGTTAATGGAAAGAAAAATGAGAATTTGAATTAGATACGAAAATATTTAGTCCTTACATACTGAACTCGAATGACAATTTAGGTAACTTGCTTACTCAAAATTCAGTTAAAAGGTGAGAATTATAAAGAATGGGCGCGAGCTATGCAAATGACATTATAAGCCAAAAAAAATATGGTTTTGTTGATAGATCTGTCAAGCAACTAGTAGATGATTCATCAGAACTTGAAAATTGATAAACGGTTAATTTTATGTTGGCTTCTTGGGTGTTTAATGTCACGTCCCGACCCTAGTCGGCCACGTAACAATCGTCGCGAATCCCAATAATACATTCTATCACTTAGAATGTACTCCTAGAACCCGCAAGGTATTAGTACCTATTTTCAAACTCATTAATCAAACATAACACAAAATATAGAAAATGGATAATGGAAGATTTTCGATCATATAAATATCAATCTCTATATTTTATAAAATACAATACCAAATATCTTTATTACAAATTATTTTATAGGCAGTGGACTATAATGCAAAAATCTGAGTCGAGTACCTGAAAACCTGCTGAAGCACACTTCAGCTACGCTATGCCACACCCGATTACACTATCCTGAAATGAGAAAGTGAAGGGTGAGTATTTGAAAAATACTCGATGAGTAGACAGAAAAGCAAATAGCAATCAGAGGCCTGAAGATTGATTACGATAACTCCTCGTAATCACAAAACCAAACATAGTGACATGTGACATCATATACATGACTAGAAAGTCAAAAGCATATCAAAGGTGTATAACCCCTTTATCTATAGGATCTCACCCACTCTATCTGAGCTATATGGCCGATCTACAACCCTGATTGGGGATGTGTACCTATGTATGCTATCCCTGTTGACATGTAAAGCATTTCGATGATAACAAAAAGGTTGCCCAACGTTAAGTGAAAGATCAAGATGGATGACCAAACAATAATTTCTCAAGCATTTGTGAAAAGTGTGAAATTAATATGATTTTTGGTTAATGTTAAGTTCAAAACATGTTCATTAAATTGGTTTTCAAAAAGGGACTACTTTATTTCAAAACATCTTTAAAATTACTTTGAAAACCATCTCAAAAATCCCATGTGTTAAAACCGAAAAAACCTTGAAACAAAAACTTTTATTTTTCAAGATTATAAGACTTCGGTCGAACGAATAGGATCATTTGATCGATCGAACTTGTCTGATTTCGAAGTCAGAGAGCTTCATTTTTTAGGTCGAACGAATATGGGTATTCAGTCGACCGAAATAGGAATTCGATCGAACAAACCTTGGGTTCAATCGAACGAAGCCTACGCCTTTTCGAAGTCAAAGAGCCTCATTTTTGCCGGTCGAACGAACAAGATATTCGATCGATCGAATTTTAGCCCAAGCCTATTTGATCGATCGAACCTTAATTTCGGTCGACCGAACTTGCGCAGATTTGAAAATAACGGCTAGTTTTTACTATGTAAGGGCTAGTTTTTGACAAAAACTATAAATACTTCACTGTTTTCACGTTTTCCACTCTAGAACTCATATATTTTCACTGTTACATTGTTTTTTCATTGAGAAATATTCTTTGAGCTTAACCTTTGCTTATTCTATATTGTTGAGAGAGAAAGAGCTTCATTGTGTAATTTCCTAGTGAGATTCAAGGAAGATTTACCTTCCATTCCTCTCTTGTATTATCATATCTTGTAACAAGAAAAGAGGATTTCTTTTCTTGGTGTTTTTGTTTGGAGTTGTGAATCACTTGTGATAGTGGTTGGTTTGTAAGGTTAGGAGGTGAACCCAAAAAATCTTCGTTGTGTAAAAGTGAACCTTGTTTGATAAGGCTTGAGATAGTGAAAACTTCAAGAGATTCTTGAAGTAAGTGGATGTAGGCTTGGATTTAACCGAACCACTATAAACCATTGTGCAAAGCTTCTCTTTTCCCTTATTCTCCTTTTGTGTTTGCATCTTGAGTTGTGAAAATTCAATAGTGTGAGTAGTCAAGCTTAAAATTTGTTGAAACCCAATTCACCCCACCTCTTGGGTTGCCTTAGTGGGATTTCACCTACTGTATATATAAGCTTCTGTTTTTTCTAATTTCCAACATTTCATTAAGATTTCAGACATGATTTTATCTTTATCTTGTTTTCACTCTTCCTTTGCTAATCTCTCTCGTTCTATCTCAATAATTTCGATGACGCTCAGCCTCGCTCTCAGGGATTTTTTATCAAACTGGTGCCACAATATTAGCACTTAGCACAACGTTCAAGTTCGACCTTCAATTTCATTGATTGTAGATTTGTTTTGTTCCCCTTAATTTACTTTGTTTTAAGATAGTAACTATGCATTCAAAAAAAGTTTGTGCATAATTTGTTTTCACATATTTTGGGTATAAAATGAATTGATTTTGATTACAATTTAAGTTAGGGTTCAAAATCCTAATTTTTGGAGCTTTTTTTTATTTTTTTACATTTCTATTGAATTGATGGGTTTTTGGTTCCATTTTGGTATAAAGTTAATGACTTTAAAATTATTTTTGTATCATGTATGATAATAACTACAAGATCCCTCCTTTTATGGCTTATTTTCTTTAAGCACAAGGATGATTTGACTTTGATACAAAATTTATAAATAAACACAAAAATTCCAAGTATACTTAAAGTTTGATATTGTATATAGAGGCGGAACCAGAAATGTATATTAGGGGGGAGGGCAAAACTGAAAATAAATATATTGATATAAAGTATAAAAATTAATAAATTATTATAAAAAATAAAATTATTAAATTACATTATCATAATTAAAAATAAATATTTATTATTAATAAAAAATAAAAATACAAAAAAGAACGCATTACTCTTTTAAATCATAAAAATTATCAATAATTGATTTTATAAAAAATTTCTTTTAATTAAAATATATATTAAACTTTTTACTCGTATGCAAATACAATCAATTAAATGGACAAGAGTTTTTTTTAACTTATACAACTAATTCAAAAAAAAATCAAACATATAATAAAATCAATAATAGACATATAATCAAATCATTATTCAGATCTTATGAATTCCGTCACTTAGGTTTACTGGTGCATCAATTATCAAAAGTATATAAAAAAATTATTATTTTAAAAAAGAGATAAAACGAAAAATTTACCTTAAATCATAAAATCATATCCATCCAAATTAAAATTATTCAATGGAAATTTACCTTAAATTTTTTTATTTTTATAAAAATTCCCTTAATTTTCAATTAAAATTTTCCTTTACTTTGATAAATCTTCTTTTTATGACTTTATTTTTGGTGTTTATTTTCTTCAAAATATGATAGTTAAGTTTCAAAATTTGATTTAATTTCTTATTTTTAATAAAGAGTATAGGTTCAGATAGTTATGAGAGAAAGAAAGAGAGAGAAGAAAATAAGTAAATTGAAAACCCTTTTTATATTTGATAAACTAAATTTAAAATTATTATTTAATTAATTTATTTATTTAAACTAATTAAAATACTAAAAATAATTTTTTTATGAATTTAATGTGAATATAAATAATAAAATATTTTAATTACTATTTTATGATATGCCTACGATTTAATATTAATTTTTATAATATTAATATTTATTTATTTATTATTAATAATTATATTTTATATTATCTTATACGTGTGTGTGTATATATATATATATATATTACTTTTCAATTGGCACATATTTTTAATTTTCATGATAAGTGTTTTAGTCCAAAGGGTACTACTGTATATTTTAATTAAGAGTTCGATAAAAATAAAATTAATAAAAAAAATTTAAGTTATTTTCAACATTATAAATGTTTTAAAAAATTAAAAAAAATATTTTCAAAAGTCTAAAATTTAGGTTTCTTCAAATAGAAGTAAAATAATTTATTTAATTATTCAAAAACTCTTGTTTGATAGCAAATAAACGACACAAAACAATTTTAAAATATTTTAACATCAAAATAATCTTTTTTAATTAATAAAAAATCAAATCAAATAGGGATAATAATTTAAATTTATTGTGTTTTAAAATTAAAATATTATTATAATTCTATATATATTTAAGTATACACATTTTAACCATGGATCTATTGAAAATTAATACGTAGATATATGATAAAAATTGTGAATCTCGACTCATTTACAATAATTTTTATACCCAATTAATTAGAAAACCTTTCCCACTGAGCAAAAATGACAAATAAAAATACTATCATTATTTTTATAAGAAAACATTTTATAAAAATTTAATTTAAAAAGAAAATTCAACCCACCCTAAATTTGTTCATAAATGAAAGGAAAAACATGTAAAGCAATATTGAGTGTTAGGTTAAATTCAATGCCATTTTTCCAACCCACAGCAACCCACTTACAACCTCATGACTCGATTGATTCTCCTATATAATCAATTTGATCATGTGGAAAAGCAATTATATACCATGCAAATCAACTCATTGCTATAATAAAATTAAATTAAATTAAAAAAAAAAAAAAAACTCTTGATATTGTTGTGATTGTCATCATCTTTTGCAACTTAATTTGCAAACATTTATTATCTCTTATATTTTTATACATACATATCGTGAGATCTTTGTAAAATTACCATTATTATCTATTAACTCTACTTGCCCATACAACTTTTAATTGCAAGGCAAGAGTTAAAGCTTCTTTCCTAGTCACATTGATTGAAATCTACCTCCGTGTCATACACACAAATGAAATGGAGAATGAGTAGATGTCAAAAAAAAAATTAACTATGGTTGGAAGGAGTGTGGTTTGTTGTTACAAGAATTTTGATTTTAATATTTAGATTCTAAATTCGAGTTTAGAAGATGTATATTTTTATAAGAATATAGGACAATTAATGGATTTTATTTGATTCAGGTATTGTATTGCTAGTTGATTTTCTAATTGAGTTACGGTATTATTGGTCCGATTTCAAACTTGAGTCCCACTAAATCAGATTTTTCTACGAATTCTAAAAGAAAAAATTGAATTTATTTATATTAATATGAATTATCCAATTGGAGCATGAAGAGCATAAATTTTTAATGAATTAATTAGTACATTTTAGCCATAAAGCTAAATATAAATATTTAAATAAATTTATACAATTATAGTTTTTAAAATACACATATTTACTCGCTCCATCTCAAACACTAAAATAAAATTAAAAATAAATTTATTCAAGTTTTAGTAGTATAAAATTATTATAAACGATCTATTATTGTACTATGAAATGATCTACATAAAATATTTAGTAATTAATTATTAAAAAAAATGAAAATATTGATCTTTTGTTGACAAAAATAAATAGAGTTAAATACTAGGTGTTGCTCTTATCAATTATATTGCTAGAGGGCGGCCAATTTAATTGAGCATTTTTCTTTTTGGAATTAAATTCCAACCAAATTTTTTTGTGCCTATGGCGTATAAATAGAGAGAGTTGGCTTTGTCTTTTATTAATTCTTATTTTGTAATTAAATTAAATAATTAATGAAAGTCAGTTTGATAATATAATAAAAAGAAGTCAACAAATTTTAAAGCTTCTTCTTGTCACATCTCAAAATTAATTCAAGTTATTTACCACAAAAAAGAAAAAAGGTTGATTCCTTTTGTTAATAAGATTACACTAGGTAAAGTTAAAAATATTAAATTTATATTTCAATTAATAAATACTTACTTAATAATTAATATAATCATAAGTGAAGTAGTTGACTCTATTGTTATATTGTTAATTTATATGGGATGGATTAAAATATTTTAATGTAATTATATTAACTTTAATTTCAGTAAAATTGTTGGTGTTCTTATTTTCACATGAAGATATTTATGTAATCCATATATATATATATATATATATATCAACACTCATATGTGGGTAATCTAATTAGTAGGAACGAATTTAAAATTATATGGTTAAGCTTATGGTTTTGAATTCGATTCCTGGAATATGTTTATAATTTAAGTAGGAGATCGTAACAGTGGGATATTACGCTAACCTCCTTTAAAAATTAGTCGAGATATGGTAAACTGATCCAAACACCTCAATTATATATATATATATATATATATCAACACCAAAGAAAATTTTAATTTGTAACTTTGATTTTAATAAAATTATTTTATATCTTAATTTTAAAATATATAAACTTATTTTGTAATTTGAATTTTAAAATCTTGCATATTATAGCTTAGTTTTTGTATTATGAATTGCTATATATACACACATATCCAGGTGGCATTAAATATACAGTGTAGCGCAAAGTTCTCAAGAGCTAAATGATTGTACCTTTTGAAAAATCTATGTATATTTATATAATATAATGTGATATGATATGGACTATGACTGTCCGTCCATCAATTTAAATGTTGTTACTATTCTTAGAGCTAGTAGTCTATTACTAGGGGTCCATCACTTTATTTTTTTTCACTTTCTTACTTTGTGATGGACACTACACTCCATATATCCTTTTTCATATATTAAGATTTATGATCAAACATGTGATTCATATATACGAATTTGGATTGAATTATGGTAAAAGGAGGATGCTGATGTGATTTATATAAAAATATCATATGTTTGAAAACCGGAAAACTTCAACCGCCCACCGATGTTTTGAGAGTAGAGGTGTCTAACGGATCGGATCGGTCTATGAATCGGTTTGATCCGTTAAAAATTAGGTCTGAATCGATCTGGATTACTGTTCATATGATTTGGATCGGTTTTGGACTAATATAGACGATCCGGTCCAATTCTGAAATTTCGGAACTGCGAAACCGGACCGTTACGGGCCCGGAATCGTTTCGGGCTCGGCGGTTTGGCATCGAGTTGAACCGATGGTTCCAAACCGGTAGGTTGAACCGGCCCGGACCACCGGTTCAACCCGAGTTAATTTTTAAAATTTTTTTTTTAATTTAAATATTTTTTTAAAAATATTTTTATAAATTAAAAAATTAATAAAATCGAAACCGGACCGAAACCGAACCGAAATCAGACCGGAATCGGAATCGAAACTGGATCGGAATCGGAACCGAACCGAAACCGGAACCGTTTGACGAACCGACCCGGCCCGTTACTGTTCTACTTCCGGTTCCGGTTCAGTTCCATGAAACTGGAACCGTTGAACCGGCCCGGCCCGGCTCGTTACTGTTTCGGACCAGGC